>VWPU01002487.1:0-47014 GCA_013398955.1 Callaeas wilsoni
GCCGCTGCCGGGCTGGAGCCGCTCCGTGCCGCTCTGCGAGCACCGCTTGCTCTGCAGCAGCAGCACAGCCCCGCAGCATCTCACGTTCACAGTGCACCGACGGCGCAGATCATCCCGCCGTGACCGAAGCAGGAGGTTCCATAGGTCCACCAAAACCAACCCTTGCCCGTCATAACGCCAAGAACAGAATGGCTTAGTCCCCAAGACGTTTCTGTTGGATGCTGTCAGAATTTAACCCTTATACTGGGCAAGGGTATTTAACCATACGCATGTAGTTGTCATCTATCACAATTAGTTACAAAATTACAGTTAAACATTTAAATCCCTCCCAAAAGCATATTAGCAAGGTCAGGCTTTCAGAGCAGAGTGTGTTTGTAACTAACTTGTCTTTAAATTGGGACGTTTTAAGTACTTGATTAAGTGGAGGGAAGGGATGCCATCCACTGGGATTTTCACAGGTTGAAAGGGGGCTCTTGGCAAGCCTCATGCATTTGAACGAGGCCAAGTGCACCTGGGTCGGGGCAATCCTAAGCACAGGTACAGGCTGGGCAGAGAATGGACTGAGACTATTCCTGGGGAGAAAGACTTGGGGGTGTTCGTGGATGAGTAACTATATAACGATAAAGTTATGGGTATGGAGGTTCCCATATTTAGATGTTTAGATTATTTTTCCTCTAAATAGGTACAGTGGATTCAGGGACTCCTCAGGGCTTACAATGGGAAGATCAGTTCTTCCACACCAAGGTGAAACACTAGCACAACACAGAGATCAGGACAACCCATCTACCCCATTTGTTTTGTTTACAGAATAGCTGGGGGCAGATTGTGTTCCATTATATATGATTTACACCCTGTTCAGTTAATTATCCCCAATCCTTGTAAAAGAGCATGTTTTACTTCAAAGAAACACAGCCCTGGCAATTGATTTCCAGAGCCAGTGATTGCTGCTGCAAGTGTCATGGACATATTAAGCTCCATTTGGTCAAAAAACTCCTATGTAGTTGATTTCCTTTCCCTCATATTGGAAATAGAAACAGTCCTCTTATTGTTGGAAACCTTCCACTTTTCAGCTTGCATGTGCACGCAGAGTGCAGACCATCAGTTCTTTTCTTGAGCTCAAAGAGTTATTTTTCTCCCTACAATGTTTATCCATCCAATTTATTATTGAGCATGAATTAGTGCTTTCCTGAACCTCATTTGGCGAGTCACAGTCTGTCTCCTTTTACACAGCAGGCTTTCCCTTCACCTCAGCTACTCTTTTTGCTCTTTTTCCCAAGCTTGTTTTTTCTCTCGTGTAAGACTGACCAGGTCTGTGTGAAGTGCAGAGGGCTGGCAATATTTTACGTGGACATTGATGCTCCTGAGTTTGAGAGGACAAGGAGAAAGTGGTTGCCCTCGTACTCTGTTCTCGGCTCTCACACTTTTGAATGAAATCTCACTGCTGTTGCTCCTGTGAATGAGATGAGTCACTGAGATGTTTCTAAAACCCCCAGCCTTATCTTAGGCCCCAAATAGACTTTTTCACCTGCTGTTTCCTTAGAAATATTAAAATAGTGAGGAGCGCTCGTGTGCAGAACTCTGTTTTTTGAAATCTGAAACAGGCCTTCACTTCAAAACTTGACACAGCAAACAGAGTTTGAAAATCACCTAAGGTCATTAATTGCTTTACAGAAATTAATGCAAGTGCAGCTACATAAACCTAAGGAAATGCAGAGAGAAACTAGTGTCTTACTACTAAAAGAGAATCAGTTGTCTTTTGGTATTTCAGTAATTTTAACTGAAGAAACGCAGTGGTAAAGCAGACCCTACATGTGGGATTCGCCCCGTCTGGGTGTCCCAGCCCCCTCACAAGCAGTCAGATCTCAGTAGCTGCAATGCAGGTGCCACAAAGGCATCGCTGAGGCTGTGGTGGCTCAAAGCCTGCTGGTAACACACCCCCCTGGGTAAGAGGAGCCTCAGCTCTCCCCGGGGCAGCTCTCATGGCTCCAGTGATTACAGGTAAGGGCACGCAGCCAACAGAGCCAGGATACCCCTGCCTGCGGTATGTGGGCTTATGCAAAAACCCGCTCATCTACAGCAGTGTTTGTAGGATAACACACTCACTTGGCCGCTCTCGAGCAGAACTTCACCGTGCCACTGATCTCACTGGAGCGATGTCTGTTCATGCCAAGTGAAAATCTGATCCAGAGTTAAAAACCTGAAGAAAAACAGTAGAGTGTTTTAGCCAGTGTTCTTATCCAAAATAAAAAAAAATCTCTTCATTCTAATTTGCTGCTGGTACTAATTCTCTTTTGTGGACATACACATCTCTCATTTGAGAGTACAGACTATTTCTGCTTTAAGATGTCTTAAAATAGTGTCTTCTTAACCACGTCTCATTACAAGGCAACCTTAAATTACAAATCAAATCAAAAGATCAAATTATTTAATTACACACCATGAAAAAAATTGTTAGTTAATGTAAGGCTTGGAACTCAGAAAATGTCTGTGAAATGTGTGGAATAAGCAGCTGAGACAAGCCAGCAGGGATGTGACAGCAATGGGAAAGAAACAAGTACACACAAAAGAAAAAAATCTAGAAGGAGACCGCTACGTAGGACAGTAAAGCATTCCTGTGTACTTTCCTCATTTTGGCACACATTCTCTTTGTTGCCATGGCAATCACTGTAGTCTTTCTAGGCCTCCATTTCTGCAGGATAAAATGCAGATAATATTTTTTACTGCATATGTTTCAGTAATTCATTTGCAAACCACTTTTATGGCAGGGGATGGATGGTCTCACATAACAGTAGATTGCTAATTTGTTAATTAGTTGGCTTAGTATATATTGGGTTAGATAACTGGTGTTCTTTGACAGGTATCTCTTCAGTCTTTAGATTTTCTTTTGTAGCAGTATAAACTTAAACTGTTGTAAACCGAAATGCATTGATTCTTACCAGGAAAGCAATTGAATTTTGAAAACCTGTTCTCAATTTTTTTCAGAATCTTCTCAATCTTCTTAACTTTTTCAGGAAAGTACTGGCTGGCTTTAGGATTGTTTTAACAGCCACCTTGTATTTTAAAAACCCCAGTAACAGCATTGCTTATTTGGATTTTCATGTTTATAGACCATTCTTCTCTTGCAATTCACTTCAACTGCTTCCATAATTCTTACTGCTTTGCTTGCTGGGCATTGTGCTTTTCCTAACCAGAAACATGCCTGGTATTGGCAGCCACTGACTTTTCAGAAATGCAAGTTTCAGCTGACTGGCCTTGCAAACTGAACCTCGTGTCCTCTTATCAAGGAGGTGGTAAAACAAATTGTAGCCCTTTTGCTCGTTTGAAGGAGATACTGCAGTTCTATTTTCAAGATCCACTGAAGAGCACACAAAGTAACGTTCTAGCAAACCCTGCTTTGAGGGGGGAGATTGGATTAATGACTTCCAGTATCCCCTTCCAACCTTACCCATAACTGGGATTCTGTGAAAATGCTTCAGGAGAATTGGGTGCAGCCGAGAGCTGATCTAATATAGGTGGGGAGTTCTTTTTTTTACTCCTTTTTTCCCTTTCCTTTTCATTATTTTACACGAGACATATTTTACACATATTGAGACATACCTGCACCTCAGCCATGCTCTCACCTGAGGGAACTTTCAATCTAGACATTGATTTACAGAAGGACTCTACATAATAATGGAAATTCAAGTTCATGGAGAGTGCTTGACTAAGATTCATCTGCAACAGAAGAGCTACTGATCATGTTCCCTTGGGGCTGGGAAGGCCCCTTCTTCAGATACTCATCTCTCTGGAGAAAGGCCTTAAAAGAGCCAGGAAGCTCTTTTTGAGATGCCTCAAAGTTGTCAGGAGCACCAGAGGCATAAAACAAGGCTCATGCAAGGTGTTCCTCATCTGACTGCAGAGGTACAATAGGAACACAGCCCACAACAAAACGTTTTCTTTGTTTGGAGATAAACAATAGGCAGGCAAATTTTTCCAACAGATGTTAAAATTGAAATTAAGAATTGATGGGAATAAAGAGAGATTTTGGGCAAAACCAGAAACAGTAAACAGGCTTCAGCTTTATGACTAATGCTGTGAGATTCATATATCAGGCATTTAGCACCGTATAACAGAGTGAATGCTGGGTTTTGCCTTATTACTGTCAAAATTTTCACTGGCATCATTGCCATTACTGGTCCCTCAACTTTCTGGCCCTCTAGAGCTGCTGACCACTTGTTCCAAGGAATAGCTAAGATGCAGTGATTAAATGTAAGGATGAAATCATGATAACACCAGATGCAGAATGCAATGAATTGTTAGGCACAATTATGTCAGGAAGAAGGCATGATTAAAGAGAATGAAAATCACTTGCACTAGTGATTTTGCATGATCATTGCACCTCTTCATTCACGGTAAACAAAACAAAATTAAATTTACTAATGATGCAACAGAATGCAGCTGTTGGAGATAGGATATGTTGTTTTGATCTATACTTCCTTTCATCTCAGTTACAATTTTGAACATGGCCATTTAAAAGCAATTCTCCTATAATTTCGTGACAGTTCAAGTACTTTAGGTTCTTTTTTCCAGAGGACAGCTGTGTTGTTATCTTGACAACTAATGTGTAGTAATGACGGATTTAGGTCTTAAAAATTAGCTACTAAAGTGTGTCAGAAAAGAGATGAATTAGGCTGAAGTGATTTCTGACAAACACTTGTCAGTGGGTTTATGACTGTGTGAGCAGATGGCAGTTTGGGAAGTCGGAGCTGTCTCAGTGTGCTCCCTCCAGTGCCAGGCAGAGCAGCGAGAGACAGACACTGCAGCCTGGACAAGAGAAGCCAGAAGAAAGAATGCAGAGTACACTGGATTTGTGGATTTGATTTTCTGCTGTTGACTCAGTTTTCTGCAATCTGCTTAGCAATTTGTGCATAATCACGATAATCTGACTACATGCTCCAATAATGACACAACATATAACTACATACACACTTAAATGATAAAGCCAATTCTTGTTCTAACAGAATTCTTGGGATATTTGGGAATTTTAAAAATATCTGGAAGGCCTTTCAGGAAAAAGGTGTTTCAGACAAAATATAGTTTTCTGCTCGTACAGCAGGTACTGTACTGAGTACATGCTAAGGTCTGTGGTTTATAAACCAATAGGATATGTGACCCAGAGATTCCCAACAAGGGCAATCCATTCAATTAACATCTTGTTAATTTAGCTTGAATCAAAAAAGGAGCTTTTTTTTTCATTCAAAAACATATTTTGGTAATTTAGTGAAATGTTTTAATTCAAATATGACAATGAAAAGATGCATTTTGACCTATATATACTTTAAATTATACCCCCCCAAAAAAATTATTAAGTGGTGTAAAATAAAGTATTCTTTTTCTTTTGAAAAAAACCCTTTGGTTTTATTCAAACCAATTTCCTCTCTGGTGGCCCTGTAATTAGCTGCAAATCTTATCTTTCAAAACCAGACCCCTATTTATTTAAAATAAAAATGATAAATGTTAAAGTATTTGAAGCCACTGCATTTCTTTCCTTTGTACACATCCCCACTCTGGAATAGCGTCTGTAATGTAGAACATATTCCACTGAGATGGAAAACGGATCTTGGCTAGCTAAAAAGAAAATGAAATTAAATAAAATTTCGTGAATTCCAAGTTCTTAATGTTGTTTTTATGCTCTTTTTTTAGATAAAACTTTTTATTGTTGGGAGCAAAGCAAAGCACTGTGTGCTGATGAGAATCCATTGCTCTGTCTGTACAGCCGGGCTCCTTCACAAACTAACTAGAGATTGTCCCTAAAATAGGACTGCTGCTGCTGAGCTCTCTCCCTTGCCAGCTTCCCTCCTTGCTTTCCAACACAGGAAATATCCAGCACGTGAAAAATAGTCTAAAGTATTTCTGAAGCGTGCAAAGGCAGTAATTTTGCAAGTCCCTTTCAGATGTAACATTCCGCAGGTGCCCTGCGTGGCCAGCAGCATCTCCAGAGGCTGCGTTCGGCTCTCAGCGTCCCCAGCAGCGTGCAGAAACGCGCACAGGGAATGCACCCAGGCTCGCACCCAGCGTGGGCCCTCCTCACCCCCGTGGGGTCTGGCCAATCTCGTTCGCAGAGAGGAGCTGATTTCCCAGATCACCGGGCTCATTCCCCGCTGTCCCAGCAGGGAACCGGTGGGGGCTGTGCTCAGGGAGCCCTGAGCAGCACTGCAAGGAAACCAGTCCAGCAGCACGACTTCCACAAGCTGGCAATGACTGTGACACTGCTGTGGCCTTTTAGTTACAGCTTCCGGAGGTACAGCAGCAAAATGAAACACCAACATGAGCGGCAATATCCCCACTATGTACTTTAAACAAAAGTTCTTCTCTTGCTAATACAAAGACAACTCCATTTCAATACCAATATAAGACAAAATTACTCGTTAAAGCTCTAGGAAAATAACAGTATTAATAATAATTAGATAGGTAAAGCTCTTAATTAATATATTTTATTGCTTTTTCTTTTACTACATTCTTTTAGACCCCCCTCTTCTTATATCCTTGTTGTCTGAACAGGATAGCTGTTATGCTGTTTGAAATAGAGGGCGACTTAAAAGCAAAGAGTATTCCTGAGGTAGAAAGCTCAGCCTCATACATGGTAGGACAGTGGCCCCACCTGTTGCTGGAACAAAGCTTGGGGGAAGCAAGCAACAAAAATCCAATTAAAGCTGCATTAAAGCACGGGCAGTAGAGGGTGCCTAATTCCCACAGCTCCCAGGCAGTACTGCTGTGGTGTACTCAGCACCTACTCCAGGAGCTGGTGTCACAGGGAAGCACGGATGTGCTCAGCTGGGTGGGAGGTGCCTGGCAGTGTGGTATTCCCAGGAGATGAAAACAATTTCTGTGTGTTCATGACAGTGCTGACGAATAAAGGCTGACTGACTTTGTTCATGCCCCCCTCCTATCTCATCTGTAACTCACTAAATATGCAGCCTCCTGCTAGACAGATGAAACTTCAGTATTCCAAATCTTGTTCATAAAAAGCATCTTTTACTCACGTCCTTCTCTTGGTATCAAGCATTCTGCAGCACTTGTAACCACACCCCTGGCATGTGCTTGTCACTGACTTTGTCATCCCAGATTCCCTCCATTCACTAACTCCATTCCAAGCACAAAAATGCAGAGGTTCCCATGTTGTCAGTGGCAACAGTGCATCAGTATCCTACCACAGCACCCTGCGTGACACACCAGCTCCTGTTTTCCTGCCGAAGTCTGGAGGAGTGAGCAGGCACTGCAACACAGCAGATGACCTGAAAAGCCTTCACAGGAATATCATCAATATGCTTCTAACAAATGTGCCCAGTGAGAGATCCTGCTTTTGACAAGGCAGCAGACAGACTCCTCTCAAAAGCTGCCAAAAAATGTCACAGTCCTAATTCCCCGTATCACAAAAAGGTGTTGCTGTCCAGGAGTTAACACTGGTACTGAGCCAGATCTTTCACCTCTGAGAAGGCTGAGAGGGGCAGGGAGAGACAATGCTTTTGTTCAGAGACCTGCGATTGATAACAGGAAGATAATAGTAAGTGGTTTTCTCTAACTGTACCAAACAAACCGGGTCCCAAATGGAATATCCCATATTTACATACATTTACTTCCTTTATGCTTCATCCATCCTGATCCATAGCTATTTCCTTGAGTTTATCAAGCATTATTCATTCTAGTACTCTGCTAATACCAACACATGGCCTGGCTTTTCAAATTATATAATAGGTCAAAATGAAATATCCCAATGTTGCACAGGAAAGATTGAAAGGAGTTAGCGTGCTCATCACTTGTCCAATTACCCTGGTAAAAACAACTTGTCACAACTCCTTGCCAGAACTGATACCTACCTGGGAATGATAAAAACCAGTAGCTCTTAATAAAAGGCCAGGACTGAATCTGGTTATTTTCAGTGTGAATCACACTGCAATGCCACTTAGATTGAGCTGTTGTACTGTGTGAGAACCAAAAAGTCCTCCAGAAACTTGCATAGCCTGGATAAAACTCAAGGATAAAGCATAAATGGGGTGGGCTGAAAGACCAAAAGAGTAGCAGAAATCCAAGCAAAAGCAGTGAGTTTTAAGAGAGGACAGAAAATGCATTTCAGGTGGGTCTGTATATATGCATATAAACATGCATGGAGAAACCTTAGTCTAGGAAAAGACAACAGGAAATCAGTAATAGAGCAGATTTTAGCTGCACCCAAAAAAGCACAAGTGATACAAAACCCCTCTCCTAGGTACTAGAAAGAACAGTACAGCAAATATTTTACCTGTGACTAGAAAAGAGACTGACTTCTAGGGAAATCAGGTTAGCCTAAATACTGTAGATATATGGTATGTTCTTATACTTTACTCATGATGTTACTCATTTAAGCTTTCTGAGCTTAAATGGATACAAATAACAAAATATAATATAATAATAATAATATATAATAATTATAATATAATATAATATAGGAAAAGAAGGCTCAGCCTGGCACCACTGCTCTGTTCTAAAGCATCTCCCTGCAAAGCAGCTACTCAGCATGGCCCTTGCTGCAGGCTTAACACCCTTAACAGTTACTGCAGAGCCATGGACTTTGAGTATAACTGAGAATTTAAAAGTACAAATACCAGCTCAGAAACAGGAAACCTTGCCCAAATTATTTCTTTGCATAGTTGGTTTTTAAGTGGGATCCTGGTCTCATAAGGTTATCTGGGGTTAGAAGCCGATCCTTCAAAACACGAAGGTTTTGTTGCAACCAAAACAGATGGAGACACGCAGCCTACAGAAGCAGCATCTGGAAAAGGCAGCTGGTTCATTGAAAGCAGGCAGCAGCTCTGCTGGTTTTAGGTAGTCTTGTTAGCAAACTGGAACTGGAGTGGAGACTGCTCAGGATGTGGTGATGAATGTGTTATTCTGCTGCCTCTGCAGCTGAGAAAAACACAGGCTGTTCAGGGAGCATCCCTCCTGACACTGGCTTAGGAGCAAAGTCGGTATGACATCTTGAATAAGAAAATGAAGCTGCTATCAGCATATCAAATTGTGAGAGCTAGTTAAAGCAAAGATAGGGAACAAATCAACACTTGTTAGTTTCATGTCACAGGTGACTATGTAGAAAATTATTTTAAGATGACACCTTCTGGTTGGTTTTATTACCACTGATTGCCTGCTGATTGCCAAGAATCCCATCCATTGTGAGTCTCTGCTTCTATGAAAAATTCCTGTGCAGCCACAACCTCTGCATGATGACTAAAGAAGAGAATCCTAGGAAGGAAAAAACCCAACAAACCAAAAGGTGCAGAAGAGACACACAGGCAGCTTTCACAGATGTTGATGTATTTCATAGGTAGGCAACGGGAGCTTTTTCTTATAGAATAGATTCTTCTTAGCCAATAACCTCTTATTGTTTAAGTGCTCCCATTAAGGCTGCGCTCAAAAGGGTGGTCACAGCCCAAGAGATGCATCAGAGCTTGATTCTAACTGTAAGGAGCCCTTGAAAACCTACATAGGTGATGAAGAGAAATATGCCAATAATATCTATCATTAGCAATTGTAACATCATTTCTCATTTACCATAGTGTCACCTCTCAGAAAAACCAGCATGGATCAGTCATGATCAATGTAGGGGCTAACACCTTTGAGTATTTGAGAAATGTTGCACCCTTTTCACCCTGAAATTTTCAAAAAAATTCTTCACCCTGGCCATGGAATAAATAAAGCTATTGCTGCATCAGAGAAAATCTGAAGGTTGATCTCATGGAAGAAAACTCATTAATCTCTATGATGAGATGACAATTTCACCACATAGCTAGAAGTGCAGCACCTGTGCTTCTATTCCATATCAATTACATTCTTTGTACAAACAATAAAAGTGAACTCATCATCAAAGGATAATTATCAAATTTTAATATAGCAGATTTTTTATCATCCTTCTTATAAGCAAGATGAAAAATTAATTTGAGGAGTCTACACTATGTCCCATCAGACAGACATGGATGAGTGAGTATTCACAGTAACTTCAGGCGTCTAATTCAGGTTCCAGTGCTCAAAGCCAAGGTCACTCTGGATAGTCTTTGGGAAGCACAGATCCCAAACGCTGGTGTCTTGATTAACCCTGGGAGGCACCTACTCCATAAACTCAGCAGAATCTGGTAATTTACACCAATACCCCTGCAGAGCAGCAAATGAAAAGACGCGTAATTCACTGAAAATTTAGACTGGGATGTGAAGCTGCATGAAAAACCACAGAAGAGTCTCATTTATTTCTATAAATCCCAGAGCACTTTCTTCTTCTGGCCATCTCTTAAATAGTTCATGATCAGGACCAAACAAATGTTCCACTGAAATCTGGATTTTGTCTCTCACAGACAATTGCTGTTGTGACAATTTGAAAGTTACAAAAATGCAGAGCAATGTCAGAAGCTGGTTTTTAATGAGTCAGACATAATAAATACACACACATTGAAATCCTTGAATTTCTTGATTGAAAGGTCAAAACTTTTGTGAAAGGCTTAGGGAGAAAACATTAATGTTTTTCATAAACCAGATGAGGTTGCTTGGAACATGGAAGGAAGTTAATGAAATCACAAGTTAAATCAAAATGTTAATATTAACAGCTGAAAGAAGATAAAACGGGATGGAATTCCCATTCCTGAACTGACACTGAAGGCTGGTTCAATGACCATAAAATACAATGCAAATCTAAGAGCAAGACAATCCCCCTGACATTAACTACCAGGTCCTGGTGTTAGCAAGAAAAGGGCATTTTTATTATTACAGATGTACCTAGCAGAAAGGTTATTACCCATTAAAGTCCACTTCTATTCTGCTGTCAGTTACCATCTGTTAATGAAGTCTTCATGATCTGACAGCTCATTCTTTAATTGTCACCCTGTGCCAGTCTCTGGTTCACAGCCACACTGTGAGCTGAGCCTTCATATATTATACATTTCATGAGCTGAGTTTTCCAGGCTTTCACCTCTGACGTGATCTTTATCTCCTCCCTAAGTGACATCCTCCTACGCCACCAGCCCGTGGCCTCAGAGAATCCTTTGTGGACTGATAAATTACAGACTTCTGTGTTATTCTGACAGTGGAAAAGTATCCTTATGATCAAGCATTTCTTTCATTTATAATTCTGAAGTTTGCAAGTCTCCTGTGAGACATGTCAACTCGAACATTTGTCATTACGAGGTATTTCATGCTAATTATCTAGCCATTCCTCAACTCTCTCTCCTGAGTAGTTTTTAAGTTTCCATAGATACCAGCTCTGTAGCTCTGTTAAATAGCACCCTTTCAGAAAATTATGTTTTTTCTCCTAAAGAAGAGACTGCTTATACCTAGAAACCTGTACAAGTACATTTATGTTGTAACACCTCCTGTGCAGGTGTTCCTCTCCCCATGTGATATTCCCACCGCTGCACAGAGTGAGGTGCTTCAGGTGTTACATTTTGTGGGGCATTTTATGAAAAGGTCAACAAACATTCAGCACACTGAGAGGGAAGCCACAAAAGCTAGCCAAAAGGAAACTCTCAAAGAAATAGATTTTAATTACTTATTTTCTCAGTTTTAGATGGGAAAATCTCCTTTGCAAGGAGTCATGTATATGCTGGAATTCTACAACTAGAGCATTCTCCTGAGGTTATCCATCAAAAACCAAAGCACACGTCCAAATAAATAGGTTGCAATTCCCTCTCCCCCCACTCTCCCTGCAATAGCTGTCACTGCAGCACCTCTAGAGATGTGGGGAACTCAAGCTCAGTCTTTCAGCTTCCATCCTGAACACATGAATGAAGAGAGGGCTAAATGGTTCTACCTCTGCCACATCACAGAAGGAAACATGAGCCTAAGACACGTTGCAGCATAACTAAATGTCACCTATGTAACTCAAACACGTTGCCTTTTCAGCTTTCAGGCCAGGTCTGTGCACTGCCTTCCAACACAAACGGCCAATTCTGATCCTCTCTTCTGAATTTTAGAAAATGTTTCTGATATCCTTTCCTCCAACACACCAGGTATCTCAGTTTAGTACCCTATGAATGAGTATTTTCAGAATTGATGTTCATTTATTATTTAATCTTGCACTGTCCTGCTAGATGCAGGCTGCTCTCAACAGCAAACCCCTAATTATGTTTCTCTTTGATGCAAGAATTCATCATCTGGCTCTGATTATGATCAAGGCTGAGATTTTGAAAATCAAGGGCTAATTATGGGACTTACTGAGAATCTCAAAATCTGCCAGGAGGTAAAACACTACAAAAGCTACTTCACATAAAGAATACAAGAACATAAGAACACCCAAACCAGATCAGGCCCAGTGACTTAAATCCCGTCTCCCACACAAAGCTTTGCTGGGAAAAGAGCATGAAAACAAAGCAATCATATAATGAAACTTCCCCAAAACACCTTCCTAGTCTCCAAGGATTTGCAGCACAGTGAATTCTTGAGAATGAAGCCACAGGTTTGTGTGTAATTACCCTCAGTGGATAAATTTATGGTCAGAATTTACACATACTTCAGTATCCGCTATGCCCAGTGACTTCTGATACAGATAAAATGCATGTTCAGAGATGCTGGGGAGAATATTGTGAGTCTGTGCTTATTACCAGCTTGCCATGGAAATACCTTCCTGGCTGGGGCATGGGGGAGATACAGAGAGCAGATGTGCTTCCAGCCTGTTCCTGGGGAATGCTGGACCAGAGGAGACAGAGAGCAGCCATGCCTCCAGCTTATTCCTGGGGAATGCCATCTACCGGTGGAAAAGAAGGTGTTGTGCAAGTACACTCAAATGCCAGAAACTCTGTTTGCCTAGAACCTGAGGATCACTCTGCCTAGAATTGCCAGATTAGCAAGATTATGTATCTGACATTATCAGTGCAAATGAAAGAAGTGACAAGCCAGGGAGAAAAGGAACTTTGCCAAGGATTAAGGAAGAAGGAACTAAAAATGTGAAATAAGCCACAGTCTGGGTACCTCTGATTTTTGCAATGCTCTCACCACCAATGCATTAAAATATACATATTGGTTATATGCATATATTGGTTATTGGATATATATATTGGTTATATATATATAAAATACATAACCACAACCAGCTGCTGCTACTGACACCTACACCAAAGATCACTATCCCACAGCCACACCACTCACAGGACTAAGTTCTAGTGGATGCTTCCTAACTGAAGAAAAGCAAATGCCTCCTCTGTAAATGGTAGGTAACACTGTCAGCTCTGAAGCAGCTGCCCTTCCACTGGCACAGATCAAAGAGCTGGCTTTCCTCTGCATGTGTGGGAACAAGAAGAACATGCGAAGTGCATCATATGCTGGAAGACTTCTATAAAACATTTTTTAAAAATGAAAGGAATCAGTATGCAAGTAAAACCCTGGCTGGCAAAGGGTATAAGGCTAATAGGAAATGCTCATGGCAGAATTTAGTTTTCCCCATTCATTTAACTAGGATCAGCTCCAACAGCAGCATTTGATTTCCCAGGTGATAAAGCTTTATATGCATTTTCTCAGACAGTCTAAAAATCATTCCTCTTTTCCTGGCCAAAATACCAATCACTTGCAGCAAGAGGAGAGTTGACAACAACCTCTAAATATAAAATGGGGCTATTAACAAGTAAATATTTTGTCAAGATTTGCAAAACTACTAATGCATAGTTTCTTTTAAATAAGTGAAGGTTCCAGCTATGGCATCCCACTCTTGAAATGTGCAATAATTGCCCTTCAGTTCACTACAGAGCAAAGCTTCAGTAAAGCTTTGGTACCAGAGAGCTTGTGGCACACTGAGAAAACTGCCCTGCATGTGAAATCTTAGGACTAAAACTAAGCGAAGAACAAGAAGAAGAACATTATGTACACTGTGCTACGTAGCAAAAGGCTTTGGGTTCAGATTCAGACAAAGACCCAATGTAAATGTATTTATTACCTTACTTAACTGTCCTGCAAAGAAGATAGCAGCTGAGGTCTTCAGGACGCTCTAGCCCAACAGGCTCTACAGCTAGCTGGAGTGTAACCCCTCTCCATGTGGTCTCCCAAGTCTCTTTGGAAGCTGATTTTGGTGTGTTCTGGAAAAAGTGTTATCTGTCTGCAGTGCAGGAAAATCATTCTGTTTTTCTGTCATTGCTCTGGATATACTCACCCACATATGCTCGAGTCATGGGAAATGGCATGATTCAGACAGCTCTCAGAAATGACTGAAGGATGTCTTTGGAAGGAAAACAACTACCAGGAAATCACGGGGAAAAAAAGTTAAAATTTCGGAATACATCAGTATTGATATGCCTTGGAAAACAACACTACATCTGTCATTTTCTTGGGCTATTGTCATTCCTCTTTCCTATCTCTAATGATTTATGTTTGTTGCTCTGAGGATTAGAGAAAGATAAAGAACAAAACATGATTTCAGAAGAAGACTAACTTACAGGACATGAAAAAAATCCTTTTTTTGGGTAAAAGAAAATGCTTGAAATCTGATTTTAAAACCTGCTGTTCTGAGAGTGCTGCCCACCTAATGCATACTTGGATCTGGTGTCTGCAAGGTCTCTGGACAGCACTAGCACAGTCTTCAACAATAAGTCTCCAAAATGCAGAGTTATGGACTGATGGTTCATGTTTTTAGGAACAGAGTTTTGTTAAGACATCATCCCTTGCCAAAGCAGCGATAATAAAGGAGCATTAAAAGGCAGTAAAGGTAATTAGGGGACTTACTGAGAATCTCAAAATCTGCCAGGAGGTAAAACACTACAAAAGCTACTTCACATAAAGAATACAAGTTTTCATGCTGCAAACTCACTGAGCTGCTGTAAAATTATTTTACATTAGAGGAGTTAAAAAATATAGCAGTTATTCATGAAACAATAAATTCCCCCATGTTTTCCTGCTGCTTGAGATATTTATTTTTTCTCTTTTGAGTATCTTGGCTGAGTCTTTATCTTTTATATACCACAACACAATCAGAGAGCAGTAAATATCACAAGCTTGATCGTGTCCAAACTGAAGTAAATGGAAAACTGCCAGTGGGGCTCAGAGGGTAGAGAAAATGTGTCCCCAAACTAGGGGTTAATAATAATCACTGTGGTAACAAGCTTCATTGTTCTTTTCACCTTTGTTTTGCATGGCTTTATCTATTTGCTTTAGGGAGATAATGATATGGGAGCATGTAAAAAGAGTACTTTGCTCACACACATTAGATATGCAGATGCTGTTTCTGTCTATGGACTGGCCGTATCATAAGCAGTTTAAATTGCAAACGATCCTCAGTGGAGCTCCTGATTTACAGGGATTAACTGGCCTGGAATTTGTACTTCCAGCATTGACAAACGCTTGATCTTTCCCCCTGAGGAAAAGGCCGGTCCACTGTTACCCTGAGAACACATGCTCCACCCCAGACAAATAACAGAGGTTATTCAGCTGCTCTTGTTGCCTTACCTGATGCCCATTGGAATAGTTCTCTTTAGAAAGCTGCTGTGATTGCTTCTAAACTTGTTATTGCAAACTGCTGATTTATGCAAATCTTTTATAAAAGAGGAGTTTACCACATGTGAAACATTGGCTGAATTAAGGGAAGATTTTGAGCAAGTTCTGTAGTCTTTTAGTGATAAAGTGGCCTACTGAAGGCAGCAAATCTCAAAGTGCTCACAGCCTCCACGAACTCTCATGGAAAGGGAGGCAAAGCCCATCCCTCAATGGCTACATATTTTAAGGCAGATGAAGATCCAGTGGGCCAAATCAGGAGAGGAGATGTAAAGCCACGTTTCCTCTTCTGAATTACCCTTCAAAGTCAACAAACCTCAGCAGCCTGAGCAGGACTTTCGGGGGTCACTGTGTCCCCCTCGTGCTCCCCAGGCCGCCTAAGCCATCTTGCCAGAGGCTGAGGAAGGCCCTGGCCCCTTCCTGGCTGCTCCTGGGTTTGGTTTTTTGGAACACACCTGCCTTCTGTGGTAAAACTCGCTCCCTGACATCACTGCTATAATGCACTTTAAACAGTGTGCAAGGCCACTGCCAGCTTTGAAAAGAGACGTCTCAAAAATTCCTCATTCCTGCAAATTTTGTGGAAACGAGTAGCCAGGCAGAGCAGTGAGCCCTTGTTAGCGCTGTCACGGAGGGAAAGGCTGAGGCGGAGGCAGGTAGAGCTCGGGAGAGGCAGAGGATGGATCCCCTGAGGAAGAGAGGGCAGAGCCCGCCCGGAACGGCAGAGCCGAGCCCATCCGAGAGCCCCGAGGGCCGCGGGGACGAGCGGAGGCACGGCGTGGGGAATGAGGCACGGGAAGAGCACAGGCAGCAGGGGCTGCCCCGGCAGCGGCTGCGAACGGACTGCGAGAGATGGGAGAGGCGCTGGGAGCGTTACTGCCGGGCTGGGGAGGGGCGGGCAGCGGGCACGGGGCGCTCCTGCCAGCCCCAGAGCCCCGCGCTGGAGTTTGGTGCCGCAGTCCTCTTTCCCCGGCGCCGCCACCGGACCCCAGGAAATTTTGCCGAAGCCGGGCCGTCCGCAGCAGCGGGCGGGTCGGGCAGGGCAGGGAGGGGCAGGGCAGGGCAGGGCTGCACCGCCCGGCCTCTCGCTCCGCCCGGCGGGGCTGAGCGGGGCGGGGCCGCAGCCGAGCGCCCGGTGCGGGCAGCGCCGCGGGCTCTGCGCCGGCACCATGGGCCGGGACGGGCCGTGGCTCAACCTGTCCGGCAGCGGCTGTGCGGCGGGAGGGCCCTTCCCCGCCGGCACCGCCGCGCTGCTGGCCGCGCTCATGGGGCTGCTGGTGCTGGCCACGGTGCTGGGCAATGCCCTGGTCATTCTGGCGTTCGTGGTGGACCGGAGCCTCCGCACGCAGGGAAACTTCTTCTTCCTGAACCTGGCCGTCGCCGACCTGCTGGTGGGTGAGTGCCGGGGCGCCGCGGGGCGGGGGTTGGCTCCGCCGGTGTCACCGCCGAGCTCTGTCCGCAGGCGGCTTCTGCATCCCCCTCTACATCCCCTACGTGCTGACGGGCGAGTGGAGGCTCGGCAGGGGCTTGTGTAAGCTGTGGCTGGTGGTGGACTACCTGGTGTGCACCGCCTCCGTCTTCAACATCGTCCTGATCAGCTTCGACAGGTTCATCTGTGTCACCAGAGCGGTAAGGGCTGGGCAAGGGGTGCCAGCGGGGGCGGCAGGGGCTCCAGGGCTGCCCTTCCAGGCAGGGTGGTTTGGCTCTCAACGCCCTTGAGCCTCTCTCGAACAGCACATGAGCCAGGGGCGATCGAGGCAGCTCTCCTCAGTCCTGGAAATAGTTCTGGGAGTGATGGGCTTCGTCGGAAAGTGCATTTCCTTCTCACTTTTACAGTGCAAGAGGTACTGTGCTGTAGAAACAGGCACAGGCTGTGTCTGCAGAGGGAACAAGGTGCACTTATTTCCTCCCCAGCGGCATCTTGAATAAGTTTTAAAAGTATTACCCAGCTGACCCAGAGCTGCTCCCTCAGGACACGGCCGCTGCGGGCAGCCGACAGCCCGCGGCAGCCGAGCCACAGCCCAGCTGCGGCACAAGGCAGAGACCTCCTTGCAGTGGGTATCAAACTGTCCGGGGAATTCGATCTGTACAGCTGTGCATGGGCCAAAAGTGGCAGATTATAAATTAACATCCTGCACAGGATGCAAATGCTATTTCCATGTAACAGCCACAGAAATAGCTCAAGCCGTGCCTGCGGCATACCAGTTATTAAAAAAGGAAGATTAGACTTTGCACTTCATTTTCACCTAGACCATACTACCTCAAAGTATTTTAGGTGGTGTCAAAAGAATACATTTTACCTGTTAATAGGTTTCACACTTGTACAGACACTTCTTGGTTATGTTCCACCCACATTTTCTTAAAATGTTCATTTAGTCTGTTGCTCATTTAAATCACAAACAGTACAGAGAGAGGCTGCAGAATCCATTCAGCAGTTTTGCCAACTTCTTTTTGAAAAGGGAGAAATGAACAGATTAATTCTTAAACAGTCAACACTCAGAATTCCTTTATTTTCTAGGTTCTGAATTAGCCATGAATTTTTCTTTCATAAACCAGTCTCTCATGACTATGCACATAGTATAAATATATAAACTAGACGGTTTCAGAAACAAATGGAAACTGGTCATAATAAATGAAAAAAAATCATCCACTTTAAAATACTTCGAATAATCCCTCATATAAAAATCCCTCCCCAAGCAAGAGTACAGAAAATGACTGTTGGGTATGGGCAGTATGAGAACACATAAACAGGAATATCTGAAGTTCCAAATTATTCTCCATCTCAATGAAAACGGTAACTTCCTCCAAGACTGCTCCTGAAATCATTCATAGCTTTGTTAAGGACTGCAAAATCAGACCCAGTTCAGACACCCTTAGGTTTCCTCAGCTCTGTGGCTCCTCCACCAGAACAGACTGGCAGTGGAGATCAAGGCCCACAGATGGGGGCAGTAAACATGGATCCTGTACAGAATTTAAGGTTGAGGACTTCATATTCCAAACACTGTGTGGCTACACCATGGAGACATGAAGGGTGAATTCCAAGCCACTACGTGAGTATTTGTCCAGTACCCCAGGGACAAATATTCCAGGGAATCAGAAGAGAGAAGTAGATGATCTTGGCTTTAAGATTCGGATGAATTCTATTGCTGATATGGCTTACTGACTCAGTTACTGACACATTTATTACTTCTGCACCTTGGCTTCTCTATTTTCTAAATAATGGCAATCAGTTATTCTTCTGTAAAGCACATTGCAGACCAAAACACTCCATCCATACACCTTAACTGCAAACAGGAATTCTGCAAGTACTTAATGAAAGAATGAAATTAAGTATATCAAACAGAAAAAGATTTCATATATTAAATTTTTTCTGTGATTTTCCCACTAAGAAAAAAAGTCTCTCTACAAAGTAGAAAGAAAAGAACTTGCATGATGTTCTGTGAATTCAAACCCTTTTATGTATTCCAAATGATTTAAAAATTCCAAATAAAGAGTCACATTTTTAAGCATTCTCTAAACAGCTTTCACAGCTAATGCAATTAAATATGAAGCAACTGGTGACAACCAATTCTAGGAAGAGCAGTGGTTATTTGCTTTGAAGGAAACTTGGTTTTCAAGCTTTTAAGATCTGACACATGTTCTCAGAACTTACCCAGTCACCTTGATAAGGTTTCTTGGAAGGCATATTTCAGAAATAACTTTTCTGTGGTATCAGTAAGCTTGGTACAACCCTCATCCCAAAACCAGTCTCTCATCAACCCTCACAAGTGACAGAGAGGGCCACGCTCCAAAGCAGCCACCTAACTGTTTGAGATCCAAGTAGTGTTTGTGACTTTTGTCCCTCAGGTCAGCTACAGGGCTCAGCAAGGGATGACCAGAAATGCAGTTCTGAAGATGATGACTGTATGGATTGCTGCTTTTCTCCTCTACGGGCCAGCCATTCTCAGCTGGGAGCACATTGCCCGAAAGAGCATCCTCCCTGAAGGAGAATGTCACGCAGAATTCTTCTACAACTGGTATTTCCTAATGATTGCCTCTACTATTGAATTCTTTACACCTTTCATCACTGTTATGTACTTTAATTTAAGTATTTACCTCAACATCAGGAAACGCACAATGCTCCGAAATGAAAACCTCTCACCTGGTCAACAGGACTGTGAAATGAACTTCCAGGGGGAAAAAAGGGAACATACTGTATTTTTTGTAAAGACAGCTAACAGAGACAAACATGAGAAGAGACCAAGCAGCCTTCTTCCCCCAAGGAAGGCTCCAAGGCTTCAGGCCTCAGCTGAGCTTGGCAATCAGTCACCAAATCTGAATGTCAGTTATGACCTTCCAGCCCTCCAGGTAAAGACCAGGCCTCCCAGGAATGGCTTCTTCAAAGCAAGAGAAAGCCTTTGCCAGCCCAGCAGCAAAGTGGACGTTGCTAACATTACGGCAAACAGATTTAGACTTTCCCGGGATAGAAGAGTAGCGAAGTCTTTAGCAGTTATTGTCTGTGTGTTTGGGCTGTGCTGGGCTCCATACACACTCCTGATGATCATCAGGGCAGCCTGCCATGGGCACTGTGTGCACTATTCCCTCTATGAGATCTCATTCTGGCTTCTGTGGGTGAATTCAGCCATTAACCCTGTTCTCTACCCACTGTGTCACATGAGCTTTAGGAAAGCCTTCATAAAACTCCTGTGTCCACGAAAGGCCAAAATTCATCCTGACATTTTGATGTGAAAAGTAGGAAGGCTGAAAATTAGTACATCTTGTATTTGGTGGGAGCACCAAAAAGCAAGTATTGCAATACCTGCAAGTATTTATGGAATACTGGTAAGTAGGCACAAGTGTAGATATTTATGAATATGCAGAAATAAGAGTCATCCATGTAGCTGGGAAAATCATAGTAATGAAAAGAAAGGTCATTTTTCAAAGCTCTTTGGGAAATTACACCAACAGTGTATTTTCTGGTAATGGTGCACTAGTGTTGAAGGGCTGAAAACAAAACATAACTTTCATGGATAATAATTATAGAGTTCAGGCTCTGTCACTTTCAATAACTGTAAATATTGCTAGAATTTCATAAAGCATTAATCTTGGATCTGTTATATCTTACCCCACACTCACTTCAAGACATCAAGGGTCTCAGTTGTTAAGCCTAGGATGCTTCTCCCCCTGCCCCTGCACTTAGTGGCAAGCCAGACAAGACATAACCAAGGATAAAAAGTAAATTCAGGAAAAGCATGGGACAGGAGGCAGCACAACAGCCACGTCACCAGAGAAGCTGAGCAACTGTAGCAGGTACCGGAGCACTGATTCCAGTGGAAAAGGTGATGGAAATAGAAGGGTGTGGAATATTTAGTAGAACAAAGTCCAGGAACAGAAGTATAAAAGGGTTTTGAGCCTTGTAATAGGAGATACAAGAATTGGTAACTTATACACTGGAAGAGTTTCACTACAAGTTCCCTCCCTCAGCAGTGACTTCCTGTCCCCCTGCATGGACAGGAATCTACTGAAGTCAAAACTCTGCTCCTTACGGGGCTGAGGGTATTACTCTGTTTTGCTGTAAGGACAGAGTAAGCCCAAGTAGTCTATGAGATGCATGACAGATCTTTAGGTAAACTTCTGTTCCAGTAATTTTTAAAACATTTACATGTGGACCTTTACTACTTCTGGCTAGATTTCAAAAAAAAAAAAAACAAACCAGTAGTGTTTTCCCCTACCTGACCCATTGACTCTTTCCATCCATCAAGTCCTTAGTGGTCAGGGAAAGTATCACTTGAAGTGTTGAGATATTTCCCAGGTTATGCATCATGGCTGGCACGACTCAAAGTCTGTTAAAATTTACAGCCTTGCTACTGCCCAAGAGCGACTCTGCCATTGTGCCTGTGCCACAGGAGCAGCTCACACAAGTGATCCTGAGTTTGGAGTAGATTTGTCCCACAAGGTGTCACATTGAGCATCACTAATGATACAAGTTTGTTCCACCATCACCAGAATTTACTACATAACCTAACAGATGCTTTCCTTTGCTGACAAGTGACAGTTACCAAACAGCTCTAGTTGTCCATTGCCACAGTCAAAATGCATGTAATACCATTGATCCATAAGTTTACAGGCAGTATTTTGAAATTATTTACTTTGTAAACCTTCAATAAAAGTAATTAAAGAGCTGTGGAAGAGTCTTAACTGTGTAACCCTAACAAGTGGGAGGGGGGAAAATGCACCAGTCTACAACATTTGGGTGACTGCAGTTGAAACGGCAAAACTGGTATTTCAAAGACACTTCCTAAGTTACAAGGACTGACACTGAGGACTAAACAAACATGGTTAGCAAATACTGTAAACTAGGAGGGCATATCCCTACACTATGAACGTATCCACATGAACATCATCATCACATTCTGCTATGGATGTCCTACAACAAAACAGCTTAACAGTTCTCCTATGAGGAACAGCTTCAACAGATACAGAGCAACGTTAAGATTCTTGAATTAACCTTAATTATAACCCTGGGGAAGTAAAGCCTTTAAATTATCTCCCCATTCATTCCTCCTCCTTTCCAAGCCAGACTTACTCATCAGTATATTAATGATCTAATTCTTGTCTACTCTGCAATGGTTTCCTAGGACTGTATTTGCCTTTTTCAGAAAACAGGTAGCACTAAATTGCTGAACAATCTCACCAGTCTAATTTACTATCCAATCAAGCCAGGACACATTTTCAGAAAACGGTGGTCACTCAAGGAGTATTGCAATTCAATCAGAGTCATCTTTAGAATACCACGTTCAGTACAGGCAAACCAGACAGGTCAGCACTTTCAGCAGCTGGCATTAACCCATGGACTGGACCAGCTTCACAGGAGCTGCCACTGGCTGTGCTCTACTGCTCAGTTTCCTACAGCACTGTCATTTAACTGCCACTCAGCTCCCTGGCACAGAATCCAGTAGGATTCTTCCTCACTCCAGGTATGCCTTAAAAGCATTCTGAAATGTGAGCACACATCTCAGCATCGTGTGGAGAAACACTGGGTTTGTATCACAAACTCCCACATTAGAAATGCCAGCAGCTGCCCAGCTCAGCCAGGGTAACTATGCCTTGATTCTTCTGTCCCTACAAAACAAAAGTTCTTTCACTTTTATCAGAAGGTTGAACATTGGCTTTGGGTTCAACAGTGGGCTCTGAAGAGACATGAAACAACAGGTGTTAATAGCAACTTTATTGTTTCACTGGTGCAAAATCATGATACTGAATAAACTCGTGTAATGCATTTTCCCCTAAATTTACAGTAATGAAGGTTATACATATCTATATAGATTGCAATTTCTCTATTTTTTTTTATACTATTTGGAACAAAATTATCTTGATAAATATGCCCTGTGCACAGTACTGGCCCTCACTGAATGTCACAGAGCCTTAATATGCAAAATATAACTTCTGTTTTTGAACATGGTACTTTAAAACTCTCCAAACATGCATTAATATATTCTAGTTTTAGGGAAAAATATTACACTTAGTCTTAACTTGCATTAAAAGAAAAGCACAAGCAGAATTTGACATACAATAATCTGATGCTCTGTAAGGATCAGACACAGTTTCAGCTGACAGTCACTGCCAGTTTAGAGCTCTAGTGCTACAGAAGCAACAGTGAACAGACAGAAGAGAAATCAGAACTGAAGAGCCCTACCATGTCACATGGATTTCAAAGAAAGTCTCAGCCATGCTAACTGATGAAACCTGGAGTTGCTGGTCCAACCTTTCAAATTCGTTAGAGTACTCAACACAAGTGTTTGAAGTGCCAGACTGAACACATGAATGTTAACTTAACTTGATATTTCTGAAAGGCACAACCTAGGAACCTATCTTAAAAAAAACATATGGTATGTAAATGGAAACAGGTACAGTGAGTGTCTTTCTAAAGAACAAGACCTTCATAAATTGGCCCCTCAGATTCTGGTGATTCCCTCCTCAGACGCAAGTGCTCCAGTGTGTTGTGAAAGTGTTTGTTAATTTGTTCTGTTTCTTCAGTAGACTCAAGGTTTGGGAGATCTTCTCTGATCTTTTGTATAAGCTGATTCAAAACCTGAATTGTCACCTATAGAACATAAAAGAGAAGTCATCAACACCACCTGTGTACAAATGCACAGACATTAGTTTTAACAGACTTGTCTTTAAGCTATCTGTATTTGGACAGTCCTTTGAAATGCTGTTTAGACTATGCAGACAAATTGTTGGGACTGCCTTCTCTGGCTCCTCACAGGAGCCTGCCAATTTCAGAGTTCTGTGGAAATTCCCCCATCTCAGCAAATGTGAAAAACTTGTCATTAGCCTTAGCCTGACAGCTTTGTAACTCTTACAACAGCATTTCTCTCCAGTGTATTCCATACAAATTTAAAAAGCTTCAAACCAATGGCACAATCAGATTGTATATGCACTGTGAGATAACTGTTTCTTATACAAGTCAGTCAGGATGGTAATACCACATTTAAAGTTATTCTTAGAGAACAAGTCATAGCTGCCTACGGGCCGAAGTTCAGCACTACACAGAACACCATGGCACAAAGTGCACTGCAGACCACCACAGTATCCAGAGTATTTTTACATCTGCCAAGCGCTTTGAAATTCAAAGCTTTATTTTCATCTCCATCAGATACAGCATCTCCTATACTAGAGCATTCCTGTAGTGAGAAGCCACTTGAGTTGTTGGAAAGTCAGCAAGTCCCTCAAATTTCTTTAGGAATTCTCTCAAAACTACAAGGTATTCTTAATGTCTGCTCTCAAATCAATGACATCAGAGGAGACACTGATCTCTGCTTGCCCAAGCAGGTTTTTCAAACTGCATAACTCTTCTAGTTATCTGCTAACAGAAAATGGATCAGGTAACTATCTCAGATTATACACACACAATTTAAACTGAGTACACGTAGTGTCATATCAATTTTGTGAAATTAAAGCTTACATCAACCTGGCATAGTCAGCAGTGACCATGAACACCTGTAAATAATTTTCTTTCCCTTATATATAGATTAAGCTAGGTACCTCTAAAGTTAGAATCTTAAAACTTTCTCATATAAGTTCCAGGAAGTTTTCATCTAAAAATATCTCAGGTATACAAGTCTCACAAATATTTAAGTTCACAACTAAACTGCAAACATTTCCCCCCATGTAAGAAGAACAAAGTTTAATCCAACAGTTTTACTAGCACATCAAGAATTGACTCCTCTGTTATCACAAGAACTTGTGCTTCTCATGAGACTACAGGGCAAGCTGAAGAGAATTTGTGGTGTAAGTGCAAATGAAGAGCTTAAAGAAATGCTCTTTAAAAAAGACACAACAGAAAATGGATTTCCACTCACCGCCTCATTTTCCTTTTCATAAAAATAGATATATCTATTCAGAATTTCTATGAAAAGCTGGACTTGCAGAGAAGGGTCCATGCACTGATTTGCTATCTTCAGAGCCTTCTTTAGGCATTCCATCACTCTTTTTCCTCCATGAAGCTAGAAGGAAAAACACCAAAGTTACAAGAAATAAAAACCTTAGGGAGCTCCAGTATCTCTTCCCTTGGCACACACAGCATTTCCTGGGGGTCTGCCACAGAAACACAAACGACACAAACTGCAAAGAGCAAGCTGTCACTGAAAGCCCACCCTGCCTGACTGCCACCAACATTAGATTTTGTTAAATCACACAGTAACATGAACAGTTGAAAGCCTTCAATTATGAGATCAATTAACTCAATTTTGTAACATGTACTATAATGCATACTTTGAAAAATATGTTTTAAACACTGCTCTTTAAAATGACAGCAGCTAATGTGATAAGCCCTGAAGAACACACAGGATTTTTTTACCTTTACTTCAAGCCAAGTGCAGCCCGGTCAACTAGCCTTTAACTAGCTGACACTCAAAAGCTTGCCTGGTATTTCCACCCTTAAATTAGACTTTTCTCAATTTTTTTTATTTATGCAGTTTACACTGCAGTGAGCTTTAGAAGTTTCATGTGTTAGAATAAATTCCAACCAAACCTACTTCACCAATGTATCTGCTTTAGAAGTGTCTACAGAAGGAAGGCAGAACTGTTACTGAGGCAGGATGTGTCCCACTGCTGTCACTTTGTTCTTACCTCCTCTCCATTCTTGTCAGTGTTTCGGCCAGACCAGAACAGATGGGCACAAGTGCTCACAGCTCGGCACTGGTCTGGCTTCTTCAGGAGTTTGGAGGCTGCCAGTGCACACTGAGTCCTCAAAGGCTCATGGTTCTCCTCACTGAAGCACTTCATCCTCTCAAATGTCCCAATTATCAAGGTGATTGCAGCCAGCTGTGCTTTTGAGTCACTGATTTCATCTTCATATAGAGAGAAGGCCTAGACAAGGGAGAAAGCAAGACTCAATCAGAAAACATCAGAAAAAAAAGTCACACCTGCTACTGACACAGCAGAAAACTGTCCAGTTTTGCATTTGTTAAAAGCTTTGGGCAGGAAAAAAAATCTTTCATGTAGAGTGTCAAAATCAAGTTAAATCCACAGACCAGAAATAAGTCTTACAAGAAACAGTATTCAAGCGGTCATAGCAAAAAAGTGTGATCCTACATATAATCTGAAGATTGGGTTTTTCCTTATTTCAAGCACCTATTCAGACACAGAACTTCAGCAGCAGAAATAGTCCTTGAAGAAGATTTGGTTCTTTGAAACACCAAACAGCAGAGCAGAAGTTGATGGCAGATCAGTGATGACAGAGTAGGTAAGAAAAGCACTTGCACTGCTGCTACATGGATGAAGAATCTTCAGAGAATAGACAAATCTTGGACCATATCTCTAATGGAAGTACATAATTGCCATGCTGCTCTCATCTTCAGAACCGTGCTACAACAGCAACTGATACAACACAGTGAGCAAACTGAGCTTATCAGCAACTCTGTTTAAAAACATGCATTTAGTAGCAGTATTAGAGGAAAGATTAGGACAAAGCTTACAACACAGATAACATGGAATACACTGGTTCTTTATCTGATGGGTAGGAGGGGAAGGTTTTTGCAACAAGTAAGGCTTACGACCAAGTTACAAGTTCAAATAGATTTTCAGAGTAGTTTATAATAGGTTTCAATACAAGGATTTTAATTGGCAAAGCCCAGCACAGCAGTTGTGAACACTGCAAATTTTAGAAAACTTCCAAAGAGTGCTTGTGGTCAGGGCAATACCAGCTGAATATCAGGAGCTGGAGACAGAAGCAGTGAAGGAGCATTTTATGCTGAGAAAACTACACTCCTCCAGTGAGCCAACTACACGAGCAGGAGGCAGCATTGCAACATACCACATGTTGTCAGACTGAGTATTCAAATCAGTAGCAATGGAGCTTAATTCCACAGCAGCCTGGGAAGCAAGAATGAAATGAGGAGTTTCTACCTAGTAGCATTGGCTGTCCATCATCTCAGGTGTTTTAATCACACCGGATGGTTCAGTGTTCAGCAAACCTACCCAAATCAAATTAAAGGCAGCACAGGACACCAGCTCTAATAGCTGGACACTCACCTGGGACATGAACTCATAGGCCACAGTTTCGTGATTCTCAAAGCCAATCTCTCCTGCAGCCAGTGCTCCCTGCAGGAAGAGTCGGAGAGGCAGCTCTGCCAGTTCTGCTTTGATCAGAGCGCTGATGGTCTGATGAGCGAACGAGAAGATCTTCTGGCACTTCTTTTCCCATTTGTCATCCTAGACAAGAAAAACAAGTAAGGGCTTGAGCAAAAGCACTGCTACAAGGAAGTGGGAATCTAAATTGTACTAAGATCTGTTTAGTGCTCCAGCCTGTTGCCCTCTGATGCCACTCCAGTGCCCCAGCAGTACAGTGTTGGCTTCAGTGGGTCTGCACAAAGCGTTTCTTTCATTTACAAAAATTTCACACCCATTTTTCCTACCAGCTCATAGGAGTCTTCCTCAGAAGCCTACACTGAACTGCAGTTAGGACAGCTATGCTTGGGACATAACTGAGCAAAAGCCTAATTAGCCAAGGGGAGAAAGAGTCTGTTTAGTCCAGAGCAATAAAAAGTGGAAGAGAATTTTAAAACCTTCATTTTGAAGAGTATTTTAACAAACCTTTAAATCCCACCAATGTAACACCCACAATAAAGGAAATACATATTTAAGGTAACTATCTCAATCAGAAAGCATGAAAGAGCCAAAATGGATCAGTCATTATCTCAATATACACTTTTACAACTACTGCATAAGTTAAAGCAAGTGCTTCTTTCTAAGTTTAGAAACATTACAATAATGTAGCTACAACTCAGAAATTGATGAATTTCAATTTCCAGATTTAGATTAGTTTCGTGCCATCAGTTCTGGTCTCCAGTAAAGGCATATAATCAGTCACCTTAATGAATAAACAAAACTAGCCAATTTCTGCTTCATCAGTTCTTAAGTACTAAAGTAATTTACTATGACTTGATAAAAATCTTCATTAAATTAAAAAGCATTCAAACCTCAAGCAAAAACCTGCCTTGAGAAAAAAACCCAAACAAGACTAGTCTTCCGTACATACCAAGTCTGAGCATACTTATGTAGCCAGACAAAATGCATTTTCAAGAACATAAAGCCAAGCAAGCATACAAGAGCAAGCTAGAGGTGAACTTACCACTTTGGAGTTCTCTTTGTAGCGAAAAGCGAGCTGGTAGGCAGCAAAAACCAAGGGTGGCAGCGTGAAACGAATGCGCTGGTTCCCCCCTGCACCAAAGTGCTTCCGGGCAGTGTTGAGGATCTAGAACAGAAGCACTGTGAGCTCAGAGAATTCTTCACAGAAACAAGCACTCAAGGGAAGCTCAGCACCCGACCCTACACGTATTTTTAGACTAGATGTAGAATTCATGTAAATAACCTGAATATACAGAAGTCTGTAATCACCCATTACACACTACGTTAGCCACTCTGGCTAACACACTTGGACTAGGCTGTTTGAATTTGCATTTCGTATCTCTTCCATACAGAATGCATAATTTAAAGTGAGATACTGTGGAAATCCCACAGCCTTGGATTTTTCCTGCTGCTGTATTTTAGAAAAATTTGATGCAAGCATTTGTGATGCTGAGGGTGCTATTAAGCATTTTTACTAAAAGGTGTTAAGCAGCTCATAGAATTGTATCCAAAAGATAATGCGACAAAGTGCTTTGGCATTTAGAGGTGGTCAATCTGATTAAAGCAAAGCACTGCTAGATGAGAAAGACAGACTGACATTCAGAATCTTCGCAGAAACAGCTTCAACATCTCTAGCTACATAAAGTCTTCTAGGGTAGAAACATCAATTTCCTTGGTGCCAACATGCCTTTGAGGGAAGCTTTGCTTTCTATAACAAAAAAAAAAAACAAAACCCAAAAAAAAAAAACCCAAAGAAAAAAGAAAAAACCCCACACCACACCAAAAAAACCTTCCTGCTTTACTCCAGCAATATTCAGGAACAATGCAGCCAGAAGGTCCTGAAACACAACTGTCTCCGATTCCTGTAGAGCTACGCTTCTCCCCATTGCACAACTTTCATTACACTTCAAGCAAGATTTTTTTATAGCAGACCTTAAAGCCAAGCTCAATCAATGCTAGTTGTGTTAGGCATAGCTTGCACTTTATTCTGTTGCTCTAGTCACACTGCTTATACAGTGTGATATTCTGCAACTTCAGAACAGAGTCAGTCAGTTTTATTTCAGGCAAAAACTGTAACTTCACAGTAGCCCCTAAGCTCAAGACTCTGACTTGAGCTACCTGTGGCATCTGCAGCAGCACCCAACTTCAGCACAGCTTCTGCCAGCTTCTCCAGCGGATTTGGCACAGACAGAATATCCCTGGCCCTCTACCCTAACACACTCTTCTCAAGATAGTTTATTTGAAGTTTAAGTGACCTCACTAAAGCCAGATACAGCAGATTAACAACAGAGAACTACATAAAGCTGCCATAGATCAACTCAAACCATAACAAGTACCATAACGCCCAAGTTTCAAGGACACATCAAATCTACTGTTACAGATGGACCAAGCAGAGAGGAAAAGCATTTGGAACCAAGCAGCAGGACACTACATGCTGTATGAAGACCTCATCCTTACAGAAATCAAAATCCCTAGGGCCAAACATACCAAGCTCTATTTTCTGAGGTTTTTTGCATTCTCTTGGCATCAAAATACACAAATAGCACAGCACTCCAAATAGCACTTGCAGTGTTTTCAATAGATCGTTATATGAAGTTGTCAGAACATAAGAGTTCCACAAACATACAGATAGTTGCCACCTCCTGGGATGAAAACTTAAGCATTTGTTGATTTAAAGTCCTCATCTGCTTTTTCTAAATAAACACAGATCATGCTACCACTAAAGGTGTCATACACGATGTTCTCCACTGAGTATGTAGTGCCAGAGCAGTGATGCCCCAGCTCCCAGCTTCGCTCAAGTCTTGTATAGTCAATAACGCAAGAAGTGGGACAGTTCAGAGAGCACAGACATTGAGAAGCACCAGTCACCAACCAGGTACTGTTGGTCAGGGTCATCAGAACGCAGCAGATGAATAAATCTTCCCACAAGACTCTGCTCATCAGCAAAGTCCTCAGGGTCAGGATCTTCAGCGGGTTGATCCGGCTGATCCTGGATCAGCGTGGACACCAAATTCATGATAGCATCAACCTGTTAAAGACAATAGAAGAAGCTCTGTTTAAACTACAGTAGTCCATCAGCATAAACTGCCAGCAATTAAGAACATCTTTACAGCCACTCACAGTGGTGATGCTTTAGACATATGTGCCTTACACTCTGAAGAAGGGTCCCTCTTAGCACAAGTGGGACAGGGCAGCACAGATTCCAAAGGCTATGCAGCTTTCTTTAGATAGTAGACCCAGTCTTAAAGGGATTCAGGGTCTTTGTTCTTACCTAACAGATTACTGTCTAGGCTGAGGTGTGGTAAATTAGAAGTAGCCTCAGGATGAGGTTAGGTAAGATGTTGAAAGACATTTAGGAACACAGGAGGAAGAATTACCAAGTAGGATAAAGCCTGTGCCAGGGGAGGCAGAGGCATGCGGGGGATGAAGGCTAGGAAACAAAGCATGCCCTGCATGAAGTCAGTGTGTGTTTTCAGGTCTTTGAATAGTCATTTAAATACCTAGAATTTCAAGTTCACTTATATCATACCTGTTCCTGGGACACAATTTCTGTGTTATAATCCAATACATTGCTAAGCACGTAACAACTCATGCTCTTCCTGGACTCGTAATCAAAGTATTCGAAGAGTGGGTGAAAATGTTTTAGTTTCAGAACTGTGAGGACATTGTTGTAAGTATCAACTGGGATTTTCAAAAGTCTAGTCAGCTCCTTTGAAACAGCACTGCTTGTTGCAATACTAAAAGAAAATATATGCAAAAAACCACAATTAATCAATAGTTCACACATGTAGACACGTTTAAAGTCTGCTTCAGAATATCAATTCTGAGGTATACAGCAACAACTAAGCAACTTGCTGCTAGGGAGAAGAGTACCAAAACAAGTCAGATCTCGCTCTTTGGGACATACAGTAACAAATGTATGTTTTAAGTTGCTGCCAGCAGAAGCAGAGACTGTGGCTGCAAATGCAGCAATAGCAGAACTCTAGAGTGCTCAAAGGGATGCCTACAAAATGCACAAACATTGTGTGGCTGTACAGCACAACTTACACACAGGGGAGCAAGTCCTGGTTAGTCAGGAGCTTATCAGTAAAATGCAGAAGGCCTGATTTTAGGGTATTGATTAGCATGCCAAAGAAAATGCAAGAGACGCTTACTGTTCCAGATTAAGTTTGTTGAATATTTCCACAGTAGTTTCCAACACCTTGTCAACATAGTCCACACGGTCTGGGTAGCATTTCATAGCCAGGTTAATGAGTGAAACTTGCAAAGACACCACATCCTCTGAGGGCATATCCTGTCGAGACTGAAATTTAAGACAGCACAAAGTTAATATTGCACAGAACTTTGCAAAAAACCACCCTCGAAACTGCATGCAGAGATACCCAACATACCTGTATAACAGTAGCAACCTGCTGTGAAAAGATATCAAACAGTTTGATATCTGCTGGGATACCAGGTCCATCTTCACGATGTGCAAATAAAGCTAACCTGGTGACAGAGCAAGGAAAGCAGCTTTGTCAGGACAGCTTCTCAACTCCTCAAATACAGACCAGAAAGAGGTACTGGCAAAAAAAGCAAGTCCTTTAGGTATATTTGGAAGCTCTATTACAAGCAAAAAGGAAATTAATGGAAGTCAGAAGCCTTATGAGCAACTGAGCCTGGTAACTATCAGTCCTGGAAAAGAGTGCTGACAGAAAAGGCAAGGTGAAGAAGGAACAGGAAGAACATTTCATAATTCATGTTCTTCAGCTGGAAGCAAGTGCTCCGTTTTTTCCAGCAGATAAAGAGGTATACAGTAGGCTGATGGAAGAGCAAATATCCTGCATTTATTCATTCAGTGATATTACTGAAATTAGACACCCAATAGCATCCTCCACGAAACAGCTTCCAGAAAAAAAAACCCACACAGAGGAAATATGCTGACTTAACTATTCTTTGTCACTAAAGACCAACCAACATGTTTGAAACTTACACTATTTGCAGAGAACAAAATACAAAGTGAACTTGAGACAAACGGAGAAGTGAAGAACACTTTTTTTGGGGGGGGTGGGAGCAAGAAATTGCTATCCAGCAAACATTCAGGAGATGGTGAGAGGTATTTCTATCTGTAAGAGGAGAAAGTCATGCCAACCACCATTTCTGCAAAACTGAGACACAAGATAGAAAGCACCACTATCAGAAGACTAACACCTTACCGAAGTTGCATCTTAAGAAGCTCAGCACTGCTATCTTGACTTTCTAATTATTGAGATTATTCTACTCTGAATTAGAGAAAGAACTACAAAAATGTTTAGGAAAAAGCATCACATTAAATTTTTTTAAATGCTTTCTACAGAGTTTCTGAATTTTGATTCTGAATGAACTCTGAAATAAAGAGATGGATAATAAAAGCCCAGGGTGCCAAAAATCTTCACTGTCAAGAAAAATGAGACATTGAACTATTCTTATATTTGATTAGGGTGGTAAGAAGCAGACTTTCTAAAGCCAGGAACAATCACTGCCTTTTCTCAGAGGCACAAGGCAGCTTTCCTTGGCAACAGCTCAGTGTAAAGCCAGCAGTGCTACAAGGTATGAACAAGCTGCAGGCAGATGGCAGCATAATTAAAAGCCATGAATGGTTTAGTAAGGCAACAAAGATCCCAAAGCAGCAAGACTATTTGCAGAGATTCCTTTAGCAGGAAAGCCCCACAGGAATAAGGATAAAATTTTCAGAGTCTTCTTCAGCACTGATGTTCAGATTCAATTACCCAATGCCAGCTGAAACAAAGATGAGAAATGCCAGGAGGCACAACCTATACAGAGCAGCCTCACATCTTAACTACACCATACTGAAACTCCTGGCCATTGCTGCTACCGGCTCCAACACAAGCACAAGAACAATATCCTCCCTATCTACATGGATTCCAAGGACAGATCCACTCGTGCTCCAACACTTGCAGTACCATTACAGTCAAAATCTCAAGCTGCCATACTACACAGATAACCATCACGCTGCCACCTTTCTGCCCTTGTCCTACAGCCCAGAGACAGGGCTCTGAGGCCTTCAGCGGCCCAACAAACCACAGCAGTGGTACATCTGGGAGGACAGAGGGTCACTGCTGGTCAGTCACTTACTGGTGTTTGTAACAGTAAGAGCACAAAAAACTTACTGTGGAGGTAATACCAAAGTTTAACACGACAGCAAAAGCTACACAAGGAAAGCCTACTCAAAAGAATGATGCTGCCACACTCCAGTGTAAGAGCCTAGCAAAAGATCCTGTGGCCTCTTTTAAAAGTAATCAAGATAGTCTCAAAAATCAGTTACAGGCAACATTTCTTGGGATTTAGGGGTTTTTTGGTGTTTGGCGTTTACAGTTTTGGGGTTTTTCTAAAGCTAACAAAATTATCAAAAATCTGAGTCACAGCATCAAAGTGTGGGAAACCAATGAACTCCTGTGAACATCTCTATAAGAAGGCGGCAAATACACAAATATGGAAAAATATTCCAATAAAACCAAGCCTTGAACAAATAAATCTGACATACCCTGGAGAAAACAAACTACAGACTTTTAAGTGAAAAAATTCAAGATCTTAAGTGGTATCAGTCATGCCCAACACACACAAGTCCTCTGCAGGCATTAGAGATGATAGAGTAACCCTACCCAATGCTGAATGCCAGGGGGACCCAAGATCCCGGTGGTAACTGAAGTCCATACACTGGCACATGGACCAGATGTGTGAAGGCACATGTTTGCGTGCAAATGCAAAGGACAAGGCTTGTCTTGAGGCTGAGACAAGCCATGCAAGTGCACTTCCTTTCTGAAGTAAGAAAGTGCAGGTACTCACTGAAAATCTGTGTTTTCTTTCAGGATACAAATTAAAACTTTGGTTTGACCTCAATGGTTTTTTCCAACCTAAAGCATTCTATGATTTGTCCCTCAAATCTGAATTCAGTGCAAGCAGTTTTAAGCAGTACCTCCACAGGAAAAATATGCTTTTGGGAGAACAGTCAAGATGCTAGTGGCAAGCTAAGAATTAAGAAGGTAGTTCCATTTCCTCCTAGCTCTTCTCTGAAGAAGTATTGTTACGTTCTCTGATCAAACCTGCAAGGTAAAGTATCCCTGACAGATGATTTAGCCATTAGGATCTTCAGGTTTTCAAGAGGTACCTATGAGTGATATGGCTGTCAAAGCAGGGCACTGCTGTTACTTCAGTTCAGAAGCATGAAACTGCTCAATACTAAATGGGCTGTTTCCTGGCTTCATCTGTTTACAAGTTTTAATCAGTCCATAAAGGAGGTTTCATTGGAAGCTGTAAAAGCAGAGTCCAGAGAGTAGAAGCTACAGAAATAATATTCTTCACAGCTTTAATCACAGCTGGTAGAAAGACATGGAAACAGTGAAGTGATATCAGAAATGAAACATATTCAATTGATAGAAGAATTATCATCGCTTGTGCACAACACAAACTTAATTTTGAGCCAATTTCCACCCCCTTGGTCACTCACCTGTCAATTAAAGCAATAATTATATTTTTCACATTCACATTTTGGTGCAGCTCAGCACAGGCTCTGAGAAATGGGTTCAGGGTTTGGAGGTGAAATTCATCTGGGAAAACCTGAAGTTTTAGATCAATAGTCATCAAGTTATAAACTGAATTTGCCCATTGTTACACAGAAGTAAAATGCAACAGAATAATTCTAAAGCAGATAGCCACATAGCAAATACACTCTGAAGCTGACCTTGACTGGGTAAATGCATGAAGCAAGAGATATAAGACAAATGGGTAACTTGAGGGCCCACCTATCTATTACAACTCATAACACAGGCACTGCTGCTCAGATGCTTACAAGCTACTGCAACAGAAGGAGCACAAAATGGATCCATCTCCACTCTGCCCATCTGCTAAAAAATACAGGACAAGCCACTGTGTAAAAGTCCCAGTGATGAAGTTTTCCAGTCCATGAGGAAGATGTGAAAGCTGCCTGAATCTGACTAAGTGTATGGAAGTGTCCCTGTGTCCCATCACTGCAACTGAACTTAAGCAGCTCACCTGTATGATGCACTCCATGAGGTACTCCTGAGCTAAAGCATCTCTACAGTTCACAACTTGCTCCAGTATTCCAGGCAGAACAATCTGGAATAGAGGGGAAAAGTCTTGCAGTGATTTTACAATTACCTTCTAAGTTTATATTCACACATGCATTTAATCCACACGGAGCAGAATTTCTAACAGTTCTCAGCTGATTCTCTACATAAAAGCTTTCTGATAAGAAGTCCCATTTTTCTGCAGTTCCATCCTTCAGAGAAAAAAAAAAAAAAAATCTACTGATCTCAGAAGTCTGTCCCTTTCATACACTATGCAAGCTTTGATTTCCTAAGTCAGTGCTACTGCCTCTGCTGGCACACACTCAAGGTCTCAGCAGCACCACTCAAAGCTGTTTTCAGCAGCTGTATGGTAGAACTTACAAGGGACAGACTTTTAAATAATACATTTCCTTCACTGTCATTTCACACAGTAACAGTTCTCTTGAATGCTTTGGGAAGCACAGCCTCACAACTTGTGAAGTGTATCCCAGAACACCGGATGTGTACACATCCCTTAGACCAACCCATTATTCTGCAAGGAAAATGGGAATTGGGAAGGAAAGTTTTAGAATTTCTTGTCACTGTTACAGACAGACTTACAGGAGAATGCATGAATCATATCCTTGGCCTGAGAGCACACTATGTACCTTCACGAGTATTCAGAACTTTTTCTCAGGTGAAGAGTTTAAGAAGCACTGGGATTACTGAACTTTTAGCATAACAAAAAGTAACACTTCCAGCTGCTCATCTGGAAGTCCCAACTAGTTTAGTTTGGAAAACGCTGGCAGAAGTCAGAAAGGACAGACATCCCACCTGCTTGTATCGCTCCACATTAACCCCTTCCAGCTGACTGAGGCGAACCAGGTTTGTTCCCACGAGGATCCTCAGCTCCTGCCTCTCACGCTCCCTTTTCTCTCTGTCCCGACTGTGGCCCTGGTGTTGCATTCGCACCCAGAGTTTGTTCATCTCAGCAAAATTCAGCAGCACAAAATCCATTGAGTCACTGATGTCGCCAGTGGTTTCTTCACTGCAATTGATAAGAGGTTAAGAACAGAAAAGTTGTCAGAGATATTTATCCTTCCAGTCACTGGTGAACATACAAGTTTTAAGAAGGTTAGAAGGTGGGGAAGTGTGGGCTGGGATTTCTGGAGTCGTAAGAAAGGTTCATATCCTCACTTGTGAGAAACTTTAGTGCTAGAAGGGAATTCTTAATGGACAAAACACCTGTCAAGTCTATGAAATTCTAGCATATTTACTTCTCTCAAATCTGAAGAAAAGTTGCGTAGAAAATTTAAGTAAGCTCTATTAACAGTAATTTTATCAAGTTATAGCCCATCCTTCTTACTCTGCTTGCTCGCCTTCATCTGGTAAGATATTCCTGGTACACTGCAGGAGATAGTTTCTAAGAAAGAGGCCTCTAAGAGGATGCTGCACTCCACGGCACATCTCCACCAGGTCTTTCAAAATATCCTTCCTGGACTGTGGAAATGACTTGACATAGACAACACCTACTGTTATCAGCAGATACCTGCAAAAGGCACAGAGTCAAACAATAAATCATAAAGTAACGACATCACACTTACAGGCAACAGTTTCTTTTGCCCATTATGGAAGGATTACCAAAGCAGAAAAAAAGCAATAAAATTATCACCTGGGTCCTATAATTTTGGGTATTTAGTCAGCTTTCAACTCCTATTCTCCTCTTCTACAGCGCACAGCAAGTCTGAAGAGCCACTAGACCTCATTACAATGCTTGATACACTGAATGTGTAAATGCTCACAAAGTTCTGAATGCTCTCAGACTAGCTCATTTACACTTCCAGCATCCCACTAAGCCAGAAAACAGCTCTGGCACATATAGATAAGCATCCTGTGATGGGGAAGTAGTTAAGCCTCTTTCCCACTGTAGTCTAGCAGGATAGAAACTACTGGCTTTGTACTCATTCCCTCAGCACCTCTGTATCAGGCAACAGGCAGCAGGAATATGTGAGATGCAGAAGAAATTCTGGTGCTCCAGCATATGTGGACTCCCCTTCAGCTTAGAAGAAAAAAACTACAATACTCAGAACCTACAGGTATTTGGTTTAGAGGCCTCACTCCTCCCTGCATGCTCCTCTGCCTCATGCACAGGACCTCCATGAAAGCACCAGAAGTTTCATCAGGGAGAACCAGAGTCTACAAGCAGGCAGGAAGACACCTCTGATGGTTACGCACAGGGTGAAGACACTATGGTGGCCATCAGCCAGACTCCAGAAATTACATGGAGATGCAGCCTGGTGTGTCCAGAGCCTCTTCCTGGCATGAACATAAGGTCAGGAATGAAAAACTTAATTACCAAGCAAAACCTAAATCCCATGACTGACTATGTCAAAGATGTACTGCAGCCCAACAGCCACATATTTAGAGGTAAGCCTTACAGGCCTTCAGTATCTTCTGGCATGCTATCACTTCGCAAAAAACATATTCAGAAACACAAGACTCTAAGAGTGAAGTCACAAACTTTCAGCTTCCTTCTCTCACTTCTTATTCCTTAAAAACACTAAAGGTTATAAAGCAACTACTGTGTGGGAGAAGCTAAGATCTAGACCCTCAGGTAACAGAAACAGTTAATAAAGGCATAGTCAATCTTCCTGATCAGAGTGTGGTACTTGGTTAATCTTCCACTGACCACGTCTTTACCCAAAAGCCAACTTCATGCCAAGATTAAAGTGCTTTCATCTTGGTCGTGTGCAAAATTAACACACTGACAGGAAGAACTGACCTTCTGCACCTGCACTCTTGGCCTAATCTCAGAAGTTTCACAGTAATCTACTCTTCAGATAGGCAGAAGTACTACTGACCATTGCAAACTGATTGAGAAGCCAATCACTGTCTGAACCCAGAGCTGGACAACTATTCACCAGTTTAAAAAAGAAAACGCAAGCAAAGCCAGACACCAACACATACACACTTACAGTCTTGGAATGATATTTCCAGCGTATTGTACTAGCTCATAAAGGTCTGCCACTTTCCTGCCTTTGGCAAATTCATCTGTCAGGTAGACTTCCAAGTAGTGTAGCTCATCAGAAATTGCCATGTCTTTTTCCCATAGTCAAGGATTTTAAGCCAGAATGTCTGCAAGGTATTTCCATAGTAATTTCCTCATTCACAGCCAGGAAGAAAGATGCTGTGCCAAATACAAACATGCCCAAGCAGGCAATACTTCTGAACCAGTAATCACGATTGGGATAAATGTGCAAAATTAACCCCAAACCTTTAATCAATTTTTAGCATATCCGAAAAGGGGGTAAAACTGGGAATAAAAGACTTGTTTTACAGAGCTGGGGTTTTTTTAAAACTAGACTCTTGAAACTTCCCAGAGGAAGATATGAAATACAATAAAGACCTGCTTTATACCACAGAGAAAAAATGAACTTACACAGTGAGCAAAGTGTATATTCTCCTACAATATATTCACATAAATGAGTACTGAAGAGAGGAGTGCTAATAAATATCTGACACAAGATACCATTGTACCAAAAAAAGCAGATGAACATCCCATTCCAAATTCAACATTTCAACTATTAGTTTCCTCTTGAAAGGATACAGAGCTCATAATAGCTCTTTGGAGATAACATAGAAGTCCGCAGCTCCCCAAGCATGTTGGAAGCATGTTTTAGAGCATCCATGAGCTTGTTCTTGTCCTTCAGAGGAAGAAAGAGAAAAGTCTGTTAGAAATGATGCTAGGCAACTGCAGGATTTTTTTATCTAAAAAAAAAAAAAAAAAAAAATCAACTGATTTAGTATCTAGCTTATACTACTCCATCCATGCTAAGTGAACATTTTACCTGAAGGTAAGAAGATGCATCTGAAGACAGAGCTACAGTAATAAATTGCAATACTAATGGTAGAAAAATCTAGAATAATTCTGCTTATGCAGCAATCTCCACCCAATACTCAGATTCTATCCAGCAAGCAAAACAGAACAGGTTCCCCTCCTCCAAATCTGGTCTGTTGTTTTGCTCAGATCTCAAAGATCTCCTAGAAACCCCTAGGAGACCGACGATTCACACTGCCATCATCACCTTCCTCTACTTCTCACCACAAAAAACACCTCACTGAAAGCCATCCCTTACTAGTCTGCATCTAACTTACACTTCTGATACATTTAATCACCTGGCATCACAGGATACAACCACAAAACTCTAATCTACCACCTATATAGACTTGAGCAAGCCATCATAAGCAGACGCGGTGAGTTTTGAGGGAGAACAAAAAGAATTGCTAGTGTGATTCACTTCGTGCATTTATACTGTCACTTAATCTCAGATAGCAGTGAAAAGCGCAGCTGCAGCTACTTAAAGATTTCCAAAGCATTCCACTGAGTACAAAACTGGAAGAGGTGTTACACTTCTTGCTACTGTCATTTGGCTGCAAACAAAGTTAGCTTGGCTAACCACATGAAAACATATGGGAATATTTAAGTTTTCATTGCAACTTTAAGCAGTTTCTCCAAATAAAAACAGAGGCTTCTTAAACCCAAGAAAGCTATGTGTGATTACATCATCTGCCTGAATTGGCTACAATTCCCAGATAAAAATCTCAGCACAACACTAGCCAGGAGTGTTTTCCAATCACAGAAGAATTCACACGTCCCTCTACAGTTAATCACTACAAAATTGATCCTATGCAGCAGGTAATTCATCAGCAGCCTCTCAGCCTGACATCACACCAAGAAAAGGCTAGATGAAAAAAACAGAATGGTGGACATAAACAATAATCTCATAATAAAGTTCAGCTTAGGTTTATTTAAATGCAAGCACATAAATTATAACGGTACATCCTTAACTTATCTTGTCAAATACTGGAGCAAAATCAGGAAGACACTTTCAAAGAATACCCAAGGCTCACTCTCAATGAGCAGCTGCCTCATTTATGGCAAAAGCCTCTGGCACAAAGATACATAAAGGGTTAATTTTCCTCACAGCACTAGAGACTGGTATTGATTTACTGTTTTATTCCTAGCAGATAAGAAGCTTCACTGCATTTTAAAGTCACATCCTTACCAAGCATCTCTTCATCTGGAACGACTGCACCTTCACAGCCTGAATGGCTTCATCCAGGAGTTTTTCCTGCTCATCCTGAGGAGATTGCTGTGTTGTTGGCTGGAGGAAAAAACAAACCAAACAAAACTGAATTCAATTATTTTTATGAAGCTGTTTATGACTTGACTAAAACTGGATTCCCACACTTTAGGATGCACTGCAAGTGACACTGCAGCGTGACCACTCAACAGTTGTCAGAAATAGTTGTGTGACACGTAAAGAAGAAAGTTCAAGTGCCCTGCAAAACCCTGAGGGGAGGTTACAGGTAGCCTGTGAGCGCCACTACTTCTTGGAGAGGAAAGCCACGGGGGCATAGCAGGGGCAACTTCTCCTTCCCAACATTCAGAGGTCAAGAATCCAGTGCAAGTATCTGGGAAGAGAAGCTCCAAGAGAATGCAGAGACACGACTATGCTGAGAGGAAGCACTGTTGTTACTTCTGTCCACAGAGCTTCAAAGCAGTGCCCAGACCACACACTGCAACTGCACAGATGCTTTCTGTGCTCACAAGTTCTCAGCTGCTATCTGAGCCACACCATTCCATTCAGGACAACTTTCAGATAAGCAAAGGATAAAGTACAGTTAGTGCACTCCAGAAGGTAGAAGCTACTTGCAGACAGGAACAGAAAGCTTAAAAGAAGCAACAACTCCTCATGTCTCCTTGTCCCAGTCACATTGTCAGAGCGACTCTCTTGCTTCCCCTCAGAGAGGCACATTCTATGCCTTCAATTGAAACTCTCATCATCTTTTGACTTTCCAAGGTTTACACTGCATTTTCTCAAAATATTAAATAAATCCATTGCTTACATCCTTGTATTTCCCCTCAACCCAGCTATAACAGGCCTTCTCCAACTGCAGCTTCTCCCTTCCCTCTACCACAATAATGAGATCAGTTTCTAGAAGCATCTTTAAGTTATTTGCTAAGATGTCCAAATTTGCGTAGATCAGGACCCCTGCTGCTGTCCCCACCTGCACCCAGCCTTCCTCCTAAGACTTCACAAGGAGACAATGCCATGCACCTCTCACTCAGGATCAGCCTTCAACACCTCATCAGAGCATCTCCACTTCTCTCAGTCTTGCAGTTTGTTTTCAGATGGCCTCTCTGAAATATTGCTGGAGACAGAAGCACTGATGTGGTATCTCAGCTACATCTTCTCTAGTCTTGATAAATACCATGCACATGGTGATTTGCACAGCAGGTTCTCTGAGCCTTCAGCTTCAGTAAATTCTCAGCTATTTATACTTGTTCCCTTCATCCACCGTGCTCAGAAGGTCCCTGGTCTCCTCCTTTTAACTGCATTTCAGAAACAAGCTGGAAGGCCATGAATTACATCACCTTAATGTTTTCAAAGACTCTATCTTCAGTACCAACTCCCACATGCCCCATGTGTGGAGCCCCCAGAAGTATCTGTTGAGGACTGAGATTAAAATTGAGGCCTTCATTAAAACAGAGAAGTTTTAGTTTAACACCAATTTAATGGTTACAGAGCATTTCATACCCCTGTTATTTCCCATATTTAACTGGGTTCTTGTTCTGCAGTTGAAATCTCCCCACTATCCTTTACCACATACAGAAAACAGAGAGTGCCCTGCAATACTGTTCTTGCCTTGATCATGCTCTAATCAAACTCTGCTCTTGAAGCTTCTCCGTGACCCAGCTGGACAAAACCAAGACTGATCTTATCCAACACCAGTGACAAACCTGCTTCAAGGTTATATGAGGAAAAGGGTTCCTTCCAACCAACACTTCTGTGACTCTGTGTGCCTCAGTAATATTCCAACGATGCACAATAACTAATTAAGAAGTGTATTTAGTCAACAGAAAAAGCTATCTCTGCTAATTAGAGTGACTGCACCTCTTTAAAGCTCTCTCCATATGTAATTAATCAATGTGCAGGTCTTCCAAAAATGATTTAAGCATAAGGAAAAAGCAGCAACCATGGCTAGATGATCCTATTTCCCATGCAATTCAATAGCTACGAACCCTCAGACAACCCCAAACTGTGAAGTAAGTATGTTCTGCCAGCAGAAGTTTGCTGTAATTGCTAAGCTTTAATTATTCAATGGCAGATGAGATTTCTAAGGAACATAAAATGACAGTGCTGGGACTAGGGTGCAGTAATCAGTATCAGAACATCACATAACAGACTTGCTGAATTATGTCTATGCCAGAATGTTGGTTACACTCTACAGTGCCCTGAACCCATACCAGTGCTTTAGAGAAATAAATCACTACTGAGCTGAATGCCATATGCTCTGACCACTTCAAATCTCTATTAAAGCCCAGCTAGGAACAACGTGGCAATGCTAACACTGACCACAACTTCCTAAGCCCCCTTCTCCTGATGGGCAGCAAGTGTACACAGCTACCAGCCCTGCTTTTCCACCCCCAGCTGTTCAAGGGGCCAGATACTGCTGGGAGAGCAGTTTAGGCTGTAAACCATCAAAAAAGCTTTAAAACAAGCCCACCTGATTAACAGATTATCATTCACCTAGTTCGGCCCAAAACCACATAAAACAGTGCAAGCAGGACTGTGAAAGTAAGGCTTTTTAACAGCAACACCGAGCCAAAGTAATTTCTGGCCAAAATGAGTGGCCAAAGCCATTTACTGAAACATACACCTATTTGCTACAACCCCAAGAAGCATTTGGCTGAGTCCATGTGCATTGGTTTCCTTACTTTTGGTGTGCAAACATGCTGGTTATAGCATTATGGCTACAGCAAGTTTGGGATTATGCTTTTCATGATACCAGCTAGGAGCTCAGCAGATACATCTGTATCTTCTTACAGAACTTTAACCACTGTAGTTTAGCAGCAGTTGGGAAAAATCGGAGTTTCATTCATTTATAGTGTCAGCTTTATATCAAACTCCGTCTGCCTTAACAGAAGACAGAGAATACTTCCATTTCTGCTCTAAATTTGAACAGCCAGGTCCCACATTATATTCAACACCAGGACTAAGTACTGAACTCATCAACAGAAGCATTTTCATGTTAACACGAGATATTAACTTATTTCTTCAGTATCTCTTCAAGATATGGAGATTTAAGAAAGAGGAAAATTCAATTTATATCTGTGCTGATTTGAAGACTGAGAAGGCGATCAGTCTAAACAAAGATGTCTTTACTACAAGGGCATTACACTTCATGTCTGAAGAAAAGACAACTGTGGCATTTTAGAGTGGCATGGGCAGCAAAATAACCTACACTACTGTCAAAAGCATACAGGAGCAGCTGTGTTACTTGAGGGGTTGCTTGTAGCAGCTTTACTTTTGTAGGAATAGACAACATCTTAACAGCAGCACTACTGAACAAGTTCCAACTCCTTCTTACTTTTCAAAGTCTGAATATTTGTCAGCTTACCCTTTTCTTCCAACTTCAGAAGGCAAGCTACTTTCAGCTTGAGAACTGCAGGGGCTCCCGCACGTAACCTGGTTATTATCAAGTGATACACAGGACACACACACACTGCTAACACATGCCTGAACCTTGTGGTGACAAAAGGCAAGTGAAGGAAAGAGAACATATAGCAAAAGCCTACCAGTGACATCCAGCAGGGCACACACTGAATCAGAACACAGTTCTGTCAGATTCCATGTTGAATAAAGCTGTTTACGTTCTGTACCTTCCACTTAAATTACTAACCTAGCAACATAAGACGGTGTTTTCAAGTGTCATTTTACCAAAAAAAAGCAACTGTGGAGTCCTAGGCCCATCTACAAAAATCAATCTTGAACATAAGCTTTTGAAGTGGAAGATACTTAGATGCTGGGCAAAAGCAGCAGCACTCTGTAACTGAGGAACAGAATACCCTGCCTTGCCAACCACATGCACAGTAAGGTACAAACCCCTGCCTGAACACACGAGCAGCAATTTATAGCAATTATGCAGCTATTTACACTTCAGAAACGTCTGACCTATACCCACACCAGATACACCGCAATGTTGAAGAAAAAAAGGACAGTTGACGTGAAGAGCTTTCTGCTTTCCTCATTTTTTCCTGTGAAGACACGAGGAAGAAAGTGAGCAGTAGAGAAGGAACAGAAAACTGCCTCTGCCAGCTGCAACAGCAATTTCTGCACAAGAGACAAAAGCCTTTTGCTACCTTTGAAGACAGGGCTAGCGTAAGTTACCACATGCAAGTTATGGAACTCAAAACTCACAGCAGATTAAACTGGAGGGGGGGTGAGGAAAGCTGGCTTTTGGTGTGGGTTTTTGAGGTTTTTGGTTCCTTTCAGGTTTCAGGGGTTTTTTTTAATAAAAAGTAACTGTAAGTAAACTGTAAGCTACTAAACTGTAAATTGCCGTGGAAAACAATTTTTTTAAACCCAAACCAGCTTGAAAACAGCTGATCAGAGTAGTTAATACAAATTATAATGCAGATAAGAAATAGGGAAGTGTATTATTGAGCAGCAAACATTATTCTGGATCGTGCCTATCCTCATAACAGCAATTACTCCTGAACGTGAAAACTGAACATTGCACCTATTGTGTAAGATTTATTCATTTTCTGACACTCAGTTCCATGAGATTCATTTTTAGTTCGTATTTGACACTGAGCTGCACTCTAGAGACGGTCCATAGTAATAACCAATGTGCTGACTTACTTCACTTAAAAATCTGGTACCTCGCAGTACTCAAGAATGACACAGTACTGAAAGAGAGCAGTTCAAGGGAGCTTGTCAAGCCTAAAAGCTCACATTCTGACACACGGTGCCTTAAGCTGTATGCAGAGTATAAATAATAACGAGTAAAACGTTTTGCTTCCATTCCATTCTAAAGTGCATTTTCATCTAATCTCCCAAAGTCCTTTTCTTTAGTTAACTGATGTGCTTACAGCCTATTCCACATGGCACTTCCTCCTGTTTGCTCACATGCCTGTACTGAATACCACAACAAATGACATTTACCCGAGGAGGTTTTCCTGCCTCCTCCCAGCTGGATGTTAGTAAGACTACCTGCCAACACATCGCTGTTGAGACATTTCAAATGACTGCTGCCCAAAGAGAGGATGGGTGAGCTACAGCAGCAATCAGGACACTGCCAGCCTACAGCTGAAGCCTGGGTGCACACAGTGCACTGCTGGGTAACATATTGAGGGAATTACCCCCCAAAAAAAACCAACACCATAAGCATTTGATACCATACAGGAAGCATTCCTCTGCAACACTCTAGGCTCCAGAACTTCTATTACATCTCACAGTACAGGAGCTCAGAGATAAACCAGAGAGATGAAAGCATTTTTCACGTGTTGAAACTGGTACTTACTGCCACAGGAAGCCACAAGACACTATTAAAGACATGGACTTTTTCTTCAGACTGTGATCAAAAGCAGCCAGAGCTCTCTTGAAACGAGTCATGTTAAAGGTGCTTAAGCATTCAGCTTTAAGGTTTAAACCAAGCTCAGCCATTGGAAATCACAGGGGAGCCTAATTTGGTAGAGGGAATTATCCCACGTTTAACATCTGTGATTATCCCATGTTTAACATCTGTATTTTTTCTGAATCACCTGACAACAGCTATTCCTAGAAAGAAGCCACAGGACCAGACAAGTCTCTGGCCAGTTCCCATGGAAATGACAGGCAGAAAAAAGTAGTTTCATTTCTGAATTAATGACTATCACAAAATATTTGTGTGGGGGTCAGCCTGGTGGCTATACAGACTTAGAATTTCTCATCACCCAACTGAATATTTAACATTCCTCTTTCAAGTAAGAGTACAGGTTTTGCCCACCCTAAAGATACAGATACCAACATACATACAACCTTCTTCTTAAAGTCTGTTCCAAAAGCCTAAGAACTGCGCAATCTCTTCTATATAAAGCATTCAGTTATTTTCTGCCTCACTATCTATATACTGTTAGCACTGTTTACACTCCTCACTTAGGCTAATTACACATTGTGGTGGTTGCAGCAAGTACTGCTTAAAATTTTACTGAATATTACACACCATTGAAGGCACGTTAAAGATATTTGTGTTTTACTAGGAAACTTGATTGTACCTTTATTTTCATTGAGGATCGAAAAGTATCCCTCAGTATGCGTTATTTCCATGTGGAAATGCCAGGTTTCACAGAATGAATGAGGTTGGAAAGGACACCTGAGATCGAGTCCAACCTACGGCCAAACGCCACCCTGTCAAGCAGACCATGGCACTCAGTGCCGTGTCCAGTGTCCAGTCTTTACTTTAATCTCCAGGGACCGCGACTCCACCATCTCCCTGGGCAGTTCATTCCAATGTCTGATCACCCGTTTTGTGAATAAATCCCTTCAAATGTCCAACTTGAACCTCCCCCGGCACATCTTAAGACTATGTCCTCTTTTCCTATTGCTAATTGCCTGGGAGAGGAGGCTGACCCTCACCTCGCTGCCCGCCTGCCTAACAAACACCAACATTTGCGGCAAAGAGCGCTAATGAGCTGCGCCCAGCAACGCACAACCACCTCTCCTGGCGGAAAAGAAAGGAAGTTTACTCGGGAAGCCTACGACAGCAGTCTTGGAGGGTCAGGAGGGACTGGAGCGCAGGCTGCGAGGCAGACAGCCACGGCTTTTAAAAACAGCACCAGCAATGACACAAGCCCGGGTTTAGCACAGGGGCGGCACGGCAAAACAGACCGAAACTGACCGCTGGTACGGCCGCGTTTCCCCGATAAAAACACCGCCTTCGCCTGCGCCCCTCCGAGCAAATGGGCGGAATCCAGCGAGGCGGTGACCCGGCCCAGGCCGCGGGCGGCGTCACCGCCGACACAACGGGCCCGGCCCGCACCTCAGCCCCGCCCGGGCCGGACC
>VWPU01002488.1:0-146944 GCA_013398955.1 Callaeas wilsoni
GCCGCCCAGGATCCTGCCTGGGCCGGGCCGGAGGCTCCGCTCCGCCGCTGCCCCGCGGCCTCCCTGCGCTGCGGCGAGCCCTCCCCTGCTTTATGTCGCCTCCCTGGGAAAGAGGCGGTGGTTTGGTGTCAAAGCTGGCCTTTAGGAAGAGAGTCTTTAGCGCAAAGAGATGTTTTCACGTATCCAAGAGCCGCCGTTTCAGAGTTCTGAGATGGTATTTATTTTGAGTCTCGTAGCCTTGATTGGCAGGGTAAAACCTTTTGCTTTAAGTGATTCTTGAGATGTAGAATTTGTTCCTCTTGAACAGCTACCTCAGCAAAAGAAAAAAAATTTTTGTTTTTTTTTTTTTTTAAACTGAGTTATTTTCAAAAATCTGGGTCCAGTGTAATTTTCTGCCCTTCTACTAAAATACGTCTATGTGACTTTTAATACATAGCTATGCTTTCATACCTGTAAAACTTCATTGCATTTTAATTGGGTGGGTTCTCTCCCTGGGGTTGGAGAGAGTGGTTCAGAAATGATTGTTTTGGTTTTTATTTGAGAGAGGACTTCTGTAACTGAAGAAGTTAGAAATAACAATTAACCTTTTAGTACGGAGTCAGGTGTGGTGTGTAGGAAAATGAGCAATATTAGCAGCACTTCCAAACTTCCTCGCTTTCACAGAGCACCTTCTAGCTGGGAATCACAAAGTGCTGTATAAACATAAAAATATATGTGTAGAGGAAGCCTGACCCATGGGAATGTTTTGATTTTTTTCCCGAGATCGCACATTGGAGCCTGGTGAAAGAGTTAGGAAGAGTGCCAGAATTTCCTGAATCGCGGTGCTTTGATCTCGCAGACAGACAGTATCTCCAGCAGGCTGCGTGTGTGCTGGTTGCATTTACTGATGTTTCATGTACACAGCAGAGGGCATGAACATGAGATCAAATCTCTGATAAATACCTATTTCCTAACATATTTTCTGTGAGGAGTGCAACTAGTGGAGCTTGGTTTCCTATGGATTTGAGTTTCATGGCTGGAGTCTCTGATGTCCAGTAAAATCTAAGTCCCAATTGAAGCTTTTCCCACAGCTGGGATATGTGCAGAGCCTCTTGTGTGCTTCGATTCTCTAATGCATAATAAAATAGAAGTTTATATTGCAGTCTTTCCTGTTTGGGGGGCACCACTGATGGGGACTCCCTTTTTGTATCTTCTTTGCTGCTTCTATTTTCATTAAGTTTGTTAGAACAAAGTATAATTGTGGTCATTGCTCCTCTGTCAAATTGGCTATAAAAGTCCATCTCAGATATACTAAGGTGGAAAGCCAACAAAGATGTAAAATTATGCAGACTTTACGATCACTTTAATTTTCTTATGACACAGGGTTAAAAATTGGGTTGGCTTTTCAAGCAACATATTGGTTTTTTCCTAAGTAAAACATGAATAAGAAGTGGTATTTACAAATGGTGATAATACTTTAATATAGGTTGCAATCAAAGCCATAAAAAATGCTTAGTCTGACTGATAATAATGGATACAAGTGCCTCAGGACTTCTAAGGGGAAGAACAAATCCAGTACCAGCAGGGCCTGTGAAGACAGGCAGAAAAACTGGAAATGAGAGAGTTGATATTATCCAGAAGTAAAAGCGATTGAACAGTCAATTACTTCTAGAAGTTGTTTGTTTAAACATTGAACCTCTGCTAGCATTTCGAGTTATCCATCTGTGAACAAATAACAATGCTGCTGTGTGTCCCTCAGCCATTAACTGCAAACCCTAAGGAGCAATTCCATTTTCACTCTCTTGAAATCACAAATTTTTGACAAAGCAGCAGTAATAATGTGGGCTGCAAATTGCACTTGGTTTAAAAAAAAAAAAAAAAAGAGTTAAACTGCAATTTAGCACAGCCAATGAAAACATTTGTTTCACAAGTTTAAACTTTCCCATGGGAATACTGGAGCAGCCCTTCTGATCTCTCTGTGTGTATTCAAAGGAAACATCTTTACAATACAGATGCTTGGGAAAACACTCTCAAACATAGACATTGCTTCTCTGGATCACAGAAACACAACAAACTTACTGATGTTTGTTTATAGTTAAAGATTTTTAAAAAGCAGAAGAGCAGATTTGGGGGGCTGTTGTTTTTTATGTTTGTTTGGGGGTTTTTTTGTTGGTTGGTTGTGCTTTTCAGGCTGAGGGTCTAATTTTTTTCCAAACGGGGTAGGCACACACAAATCTTTGTGCACCTGAAGTAAAATAAAGAGGTGATTTTGATGTCTGCAGTGGCAGTGGATGAAGCTGCTGCTGTCAGAGCTGGACTTGAGCCAGTTGGATGAAATTCACCTCCCACGGGTCATACTTGAGTGGCTCCAAAGACAATGGAGGAAACTTCCACCCACTTGGTGCTTAGGTGATATGTCAGTATTCAAGACATGACAGATCTGTAAGAATTCTACTCCTGCGTCTGTGCTGGACATGATTTTGTGTCTTTCCATTGTAAAACCTTCCCCTCCAGGATGGATGGATGTTACTTGGCAAAACCAGGTGTCTTTCCCTGCAGGACTCAGGCAGTGCTGGATCATATTTCTGCGTGGCTCAGCTGTGTAGATTGTGGTCCCCCTCGCAAACATCTCAGCACCAATCCGTGCCCTGGACTGTGGGAACTGAGAGGGGAGCAAAGCTTTCGTGTGGCATTCCCAGCCACACTGGTAGAACTGGCACGAGCATCAATGCTGGGCATCTTCAGGACTTGCTGAAACACTGGCAGCAGCTCTCCTACCGTAATCAAATGGATTTATGTAACTCTAAAGAGTTGTGAGAATCAGCTGGTGTTTGAAGAAGGTGTTTGTAGTGCAGGAAAGAAGAGTAATCAGTTCAAAAATATCCCCTTCGTTATCAAGTGAGGGAGCTCAGCCCCTGTGGCAAATGACTGCCAGAGGTGAGGACATGGCTCCAGACTGTTTGGAGCATTTCTTTGAAATGTCCTGCTACAGCTGAGTGCCTAAGTCTTGGTTGCTGTGATACCTAAATTAATCACCTCCACAAGGTGATATGAATGTAGTCTGAAGTTTATATTTTGTGATTCAGTCTTGAGCTATGGTTGCTGTATCATGGTATTTTGGCTGCTCCTTTAACTTTTTGGCATGCTTAGTTAGATTCCTCAAGGGCCAGGCTTTCAGACCTGTCTTTTACAAGGGCTCTCAGGATCGTCCTCTAGCATTCCTGCCACAGCCAGCAAACTGCATTCAGCACTGCTGAATAAAGCAAGTGGAGTCAGGTACTGTTCTCCTTCTCTCTGATCTCACGGAGGAATTCTCACCGAGTTCAATGTCATGGGTTGCTTTGGAAAAGGTCGTGTTGAAGTCACATTGCACATCCATCCTAGTGGCAATCTGGGAACATAACCTCACTAAGCTGCCCGCCTTTTTCCTGCACATCATGTGTGTGGTTTTGAGATTTGTTCTCTGACGAGGGTAAGACAAAAACTTTGGACAACCTTCAGTAGATCATAAAGGGTTTTTCTGCAAGAGAATGTGATCTTAAAGTGTCAGATTTCAGCTATGGCACTGATGCCTTGTAGAGGCTGACCTGGAAGAGAGGCTAGACAGAGTGAAAGGATAAAGGGTAGGTATTTATTGAAAGGCCTTCCCAGGGAACACCTTGGGCAGTGCAGGAGTCTCGCAGAGACTACACCCAAGATGGACACAGTCACACGTTTTTGGGACAGATATAAGTTTTGTCCATTTACATATCAGAGGCTAATTGTCCAATTACAGTCCAGCTTCAGGCAGTGCAGTCCTATTCTCTTAGTTTGCTCCCCCCCAACTCACTTTTGTTTACATTTCTCGGAGCCTGAGACAGTGAGGTGTCCTTGATTCTCAGGCCTAGAGAGGAATTGTGTCTGACAAAAACGGGAAAAGCAGTAGCTAACACTCCATGTGGAGCTCAGAGTTACACACTAAAGAATTGCAGGATGACAAATATATAAAGATATAAAAGCTAAAATCCTAAGGCATAAGCGCAAAGCAGTGATTTAGTGCAGTACCTTAACCACAGTTAAATACTGCAGTCTTGGCATAGGAGGAGTCCTTGATGCTGACTGCAGGGAGATGGTCAGGCATGCCTGGGCTGATGGAGCTGGACGTACTGATCTCCACTGCCAAGCTCGTCCCAGAGTCCTCACACAATCACATATTCCAATAACACACCTGCAGTGATGGGTTGAGTTTTGAGGTCATGCAATCAAAACAAGTCTTCAGCACAGCTTTTGGGAGAGTTTAGGGATAGAGATGTCGACTTACAACTCTGAGAGCTATGATGGAAATGTGCAAGATGTTTTTGGGACCTTTAGAGAGGGACAAGAAGGTAAAAGCATGATCCCTGTGAGCACTGCAGATGAGGAGACCACGGCCTTGCCTGCTTTGTGTGCTCTTGGGCTGAGATTTGCTGTGGCTCCAGTGTTTCAAAGGCAGTAATTCTTACATATAAATGATGTCTTGATTTTCATTCCTGCTGCTTGGGTGCCTGACTTATAATTCTCTAGAAAACACCTGGTGATCGGAACTAATTACAAAACTAAATTCCTAAGAAAATTGCATATTCTGTAGGAGACAGCAATATAGCTTCATTCCCCAGAGAATTTATTGGATAGAATCAGAAAAAAGGCAATGTTCTTTTCTTTTTTAGCTTCTAGGGCAATGAAGCATTCCTGAAGATAAACTGCTTTAGCCATTCCTCAAAGCCAGTTACTGCTTAATTAAATTAACTGTCAGGCTTTTTTATAATTTGGGGATGTTTTAGATTGTGACAGAAGCCCTTGTTTACTTCAACAAAATAAGCAAATGTGTCATAGACCAACTAAAGAGCCCAAAATCTCTGACTCAAACAGCTGGCCAGAGGAGTGTATTTTTTAAATTCCAGCTGCTCCCACTGATCTCTCGCCAGCACACCTACGACAGCCTGATCCTGGCTTGTACGAGTAGCTGTCCATGTAAACTGATAAAAACATCACTGTGCCACTCTCTTCCAGTAATAGTTCCATTGAAAAGTTCCAGCTGTTGAAGGCAAAAATATTCTGATGAAGACAATGTGGTGTTTTTCTAGTTCCCCTCACTTAGCAGTTAAGGGGATGTTGCCTTTAGCAATATTTGCCTTTGTTCAAGGCCTCCTGGCCTGAGGGATCTGTTTTAGAATGCACTCATGACCTCTCATTACTACATACACAAAACAAGACGTGGCTGGAATGATAGAAATACATCTGTTAGGTGAAAAAGCTAAAGGAGGTCTATCTGAAGACATGTATCCTGAAAAAAGCAAGCATTAATGGAAGGGAGTGAAGATCCACTAAAGTGAAGCTGACAGTGAGCCAGGCATCCCTTACCCTGAAGCTTTAGTTTTATATCCATACTGGTCCAGTGGCAGCTCCTCTTCTGAGGAGTGCAAAAGCCATGTTCCTGTGTCTGTCCATACAGTTGATGTTCATAATAAGTGGTTTTGTCAGTGTTCATTTATTGTGGAAACTCCTGTTTCTTGCTGTTCATACCCCTCAAGCACTCACGTGTTTATAGAGATCTGGGCGTGACCTCAGTGTACTCCTGTGTCAGACAAAGTTATATTTAAGCAGAGTTAACTTTTTTACTGAGCTAATTTCACAGAATTGTTGCATTAAAAATAGTCTTTTGAGAAACTTGATTTCAGAGGAATGAGTTTTCAGTCTGGATAGTGCCTGTATCCACTGCTATCAGGTTGCTCATGGTTTGCAGCATCTGGGTTCATGACCAGGGTGCAAATATCACTGAATATCCCATTTTATAACTCACGTAGGTGGTGATTGTCTTGGTAGTAACTTAAACAGTGTCAGATATGTAATGGTCACTTTTGCTGCTGACCAGCAGTTGTTCAGAACACCAAGAGAATTCACAGTGTGTGTAGGGCCAAACGCTTCTTGGAGGTGCACAGCAGACACAACTTGCAGCCAAGGGGATTTGCAAATATTTGGAAGGAAAAGGTTCTTCCCATGAGAGCGATGAAGGGCTGGGAGAGGCAGCTGAAGGTGTGTGAAGTGTGTAATCTCCATCTCAAGACATACTCATAGTTCAAGTAAGCAAGGCCCGAGTAACTCGCTCCAGTCTGAGAGGTGGGGCTGGGAAATCTGCTCCAGAGGTCCTTTCTGTTGCAGCCTGCAGAGAGATGCTGCACAGTGCAGTTCACTGAGGCTGTTTTGGGGCTGTGGGACAGGTCTAGGGTTGCCTAATCCAACCTGGCTTCAGGGGCTCAGGGTTGGACAGGGTTTGGAGCAGCCTGGGGTAGTGGAAGGTGTCCCTGCCCATGGCAGGAGGTGGAACTGCATGATCTTTGAGGTCCCTTCCAACCCAAACCGTCCTGTGAGTCTATGATTTCATGGTTCTAACCTAGAGGACTTGCTCTGCTGTAGTGCTGGAACCTTGCTTTATCAAAGAAGGTGCATCCTTGTCGATAACAGCGGAACAGGCCCCTAGAAGTAACACCTATTTTACGTAATACTTTTTTTTTTTTTGAACACTCACTGCTTTCCAGCAGTGAGACTGGAAATTCTTGTCATACTTCAATGTGCAAGAAACCTCCAAATACTTCACATTCCATTCCCTAGGAAATCTGCACTCTATGAAAAGTAGATGCTTTGGGAGTTGTATAGCTGGACTATCTTTGATAAAGAGAAAAAAAGTGGAGAAGAATGGTACTGAATTGTGACCCTCATCAGGAAAAACTGAATTTGAAGTTCAACTGGATTAAATGATCGTTCATTAAAAGCATGGTATCATTAAAGGCATTAAACCCCCATGCAATAATTGACCAAATTATTGCTAAAATGTCACACTGAGCTAATAAGCATTTAAGCTTCTTAAATACATAACATTTTTCTGTAGCTTGGAAATTAACAGTAACATGAGCTAGCTCTTAATGACCTAAAGTCATTGGCCAAAACTGTGTTTATAAAGGTACTCTCTTCGAGGTATTTTTGTGTCCATGTTGTGTGGCTAGAGAAAAAATTTCTGCTTGAATTTCTGTAGGAAGGGATACATGGTCTTTTGACCTCAATATTTTCGATTCTGAATTCTTTAATTCTGAATCAATGATAATGAATAAATAAACAGTTCAGACAGTTTCATGAAAGTGCATGTTTAGAGGAGGATTTTAAAATCAAATGTTGAGTCTGTCTGATAAGGCTGATGTGAGTGTGGCATTTGTCATGCAGCAGCTGGCACATTCCACCACGTTGGAGGTGATCTTAAAAGTGCCTGTTAAAGTGCATAAATACCGATCAAGCTCTTTTTCCTACAATCTGAGACTAATTAAGCAACCGTGATCATTTTGTTAGAGTCTGAAGATCAATTACATACGAGGAAGACAGGAATATAATAATAATAGTAATTTTCAATATCTCAAAGGCTCCGGATATTATTAAAGCACAGAAACATTGGAAGTGATCCAAGTCTCTCTGAGTGTCCCACTGTTAATTATTCATGTCCTGGGGAGATGCTGGCAACATCAAAACAAGTGACCAAACTTCTAATAAGCACCATTTTCCATTCCACAGAAACAAAAAAATCTGGTTTAAATTTCAGAACTGCAATTTTATTTTAGGGTAAACCAGGGATGGTTTCTCCATTTTTAGGGATTGTTTGACTGGTTCATTTGTTTTTAAATTGAGAACTTAATGCATGGAGCTCCCAAGGTCTTCAACAACACAACTACTAAATATTAATAATTTAAGGGAAGTGTGTTTATCGATGAGGTTTTGTAGGAAGTTAGAATACTAATTTCTATCTATAAAACAAAATAGCTCATTATTAATGGAAATGTAATAGGTATGTGGTATTTTGACCAAGAACAATACCTGGGCCATTAAGAGGTTGCTCATATTGCTGTTAATTTCTGATATCTGTTGCAGGGTTGCATATTTGGAAGTTTCGATGTGATTGAGCTGTGTTACTGCGTGGTGGAGCTGCGTTGGTGAAGCTTGGGTTTGAGAGAGAGTACCAGCAATAGCAAATAACTGGGTTTTTATAGGATTCCGTGCATGTTTCTGATATGATTATTGGACACCTGTGTATCCATTGTTGCATCTCTATAAATCCCTATTTTATATTTGATAAATAAAAACCATCCTGTAAAAGAGAAGCTCCTGCTGGGTTAGGATGTGTCCCTTAAGTTGGTTATGGATTCTCCATTGGCAGCTAATGGCATTTTCCATGATCCAGTGCTGGATGAAGGTTCACCTGCATGGTCTGCTTGGCTCAGTTCCCTGCTCAGGTGGAAGAAGGGTGTGGTGTTGTTTCTGAGGTCATATGTAAGCATTGCAGCTTGTACTTTCTGCTGTGTAACACTGAGTAATGATGCATTTTGAAAGGTGTTTCCAAGATCCAGATGTGCCACAGAAACCTTTGTGATGCACAAGTGCTTCTGAAAGATGTGAAAGCATTGAGGGCACATCAGGAGCCCTTTTCCTCTGAGAAATAACTTTTCTTTAGTACTTGGAAGTTTTCATTTATTTTACACTTAACCAGATCCAAATGCATTTTTTTTGACGTAGCATTTTAATCTGCAGCTGTTCCCTCTGGCTGGCAGAGTATCACCAAGATGTTTAGGACGGGGGTACCTGACATATCCGTGGCACTGGGGAATAAAAAGGGAAGGCTCAGCAGAAACCTTGTGCTGTCTGCAACCACCTGATGGGAGGGTGTAAGAAAAACGTTATCCCAGCAACAGAACAGGGGAGCCACAGATCCAAGCTGGATGATGGGAAATGCTGGGTAGATACAGAGAAACGTTTTCTCATGAGGGTGCTGGGGTACTGGGACAGCTGATGGTGGGAGAGTGTGGAATCTCCATCCTTAGAGAGATGCACAACTTGATAAGTTGAGTTATCTGGCCTAGGATGGCTGTGCCTTAAACAGGAGGCTGGACTAGATGATCTGTGCATCCCTTCCAAATATTAGTTATTCTGTGGTTCACTCCAGGATTTCTGAAGCAGTGATCTTTTACAAAATGAAGAAAATCAGCAGTTAATAGGAGCCATTCAGATTTACTCAGCAGCTGTGGAGGAGGTTGTGCTTATTTTGGAAAGCAGTGGTGGGTTGTGTAGCCACTGTGAACTGGTACCAGGTTTGACCAGGAGAAATTCATGTTGCAAAAGTAATGAGTGGCTCTCCTGTAGCCATCAGGACAGCCCCATCATTTCCTTAATATTCCGATACCTAGGATATTATCTAGAAGCCAATTAATGTGTTTTTAATCATAAGATACACCCCATAGAATATTCTCCTGATTTATCTTTATTTTGGGGAACACATGGAGATACTTTATATATCATTGTTAATCCAAATATATGTTTTGAAAGAACAGCTTATAATAGGAAAATCATGCTATCATAACTCACAATTAGAATAGCCATAAGGAAATGCCGTAATCACAAGATTAGCTCAAAGATCTGAGGTCAGAGACTTGACTCACCAGTTGAGCTTTGACTTTTTTTCTGAATTAAATGAGAGAACTGTGTACGAAGCACAGAGGCAGATAAGCTCTGTAATTCATCTGTAACTTTTATTCCATTCTCATTTTTGGGGGGTGCTGGTTTTTGGCATTTCTGGTTCATAATAGCAGTAATGACTCTCTCTTGCTATCAGTATTATTGGGCATTTACCACAAACCTGGTGGTTGCTTGTACATAACTTTTCTGGAACACAGTGATAGAAATTAAGGTTTTCCATTCTCATTCAGCTGTAAAACACTTCTTGTTGCTTTTCTTTCGTCTTTTCTTTTGTAGCCATTGGTAAATTAAAGGAAAGGATATAATTGCACAAAAACAACTTAGGAAGAGAGTTTCCTCATGTTACATCACTACTGTGCCATTGGCTTATCAGGTACCATGAGCTAAATAAAGCTAAGCCTGGTTGTTACTTGGCACAGATGTTTTTGTTGAAACAACCTTTTTTGGGTTGTGCTTGCTCCATTGCTGCAGTTGAGAGTTAGAAATGCATCCTGGCACTGGAATGATTCAGGTGAGTTTTGAGCTACAGATCCAGTAAAAAAATCAGGAGCAGCAGTTTATATACTTAGGTTAAGCATGATAAAAATCTGGTGATGGTTCCTGGCACTAAAAAATCCAGACATCTTTGCAAATATATTAAGTGCTTTGTAATCCAACTGGCATCTCTTCCATCCAAAAAAACCCAAAAAGTCACAGTCCTAAATGCAGCAGAACACACCCGCAGTTTGGCATTGATTCTTCTGAATCAAAGGTTGAAGCAGATAGTTGATTTTTGTTGCTCATTTTTATGATATCCTTCACAAGAAAGGTGAAAAGTCTTTAAGTGACTGCATTTAAAATGCTATCACTCATGAGAATTGCAAGGCTTAGAAATACATTTGTACAAGTCTTGGTATAATTTCTTAGTCACAGATGAAATCAACATTTAACGTGAGTCTCAGATGAAGACTTTACACAGACCTAGATATTTTCTGAAGGGAGAAGGCATTACTTGAGCAGCTAGCCACAAGAAAATGAAATCTTAGGCTTTTAGGTTACCAGAAAATACTCTTTCATGTTAGGAATGATGTCTTTAGCAAGTGTGCTCATTTAACTTAATGACCTAAATATGGATGGTTGATTTCTATCTGGTGGTATTGCAAACAAAAGTATTTTGCCTATAATTCAGCACACGTGTTTCTAATGTTACATATTACTGCAGTCTCCTGGCTCTGAAGCTTTTGATCCATAAACCCAGGCTCTTCAGCCATTTCTACTCACCTGGTTGTTTAAAGATAGGCTTTATCCCACTCATAACTCAGATTGAATTTGTGGCCTTCAGTAAAAGGGAAAGAGAGAAGCACCAATTTTCCCTTCGGACAGGAAAACTCTGGAAAGCAATTAGTGGGGATCTGCAAAAGGAAGATTTTACTCCACTCCTCTGTGCTTTCTAACGAAACCAGTCCTTCCAGTTGACAATCATTAAAGCCCTTGTGAGCAGATGCAGGGCAGACAAAAAGGGCTGAGTGAGCCATGGGGATCATAGCTGGGTCTTCCCTGAAGTGCTGGACATGCAGGGGGAGCCCGGTTCCCAACATAAACAGCCCCAAGTCCAGCATGGCACAGAGCTCTGCCTCCTCGAGTTTCTTTATTTTGGGCAAGAGTAAGAATTCATTCCTGGTGTTGCTTCGAGTGTTCAGAGGTCACCTAAGCCTTGGCACTTTGGAATTTTGCGTGATCATGACCAAAATCAGTGTGGTGTGAGCACCCAGTGCTGTAAATGGTGGTGGGAAGCAGGACAGTTCCTGCACACGCTGCCCTGGGTTCTAACAGTGCTGTTGAGCCCAGCCTGGGAGCCCTGCTCTGTCACCACTATTTTTGTTTAAGTTTCTCCCTTGAAAACTGCCCGTGACTTCTCCATTTCAGAATGTGGAGAGTATCAAACCTTCTAAGCCAGGAAGACTGAACTTTTTTTTTTTTTCTACTTTTAGAACAGGCACTTAAACACTTTTGTGTGTATGTGTGTTTGCAGGTTTGGCAGGCACTCTCTGTACAGTGCAGGTCTCTGGTGAAATCAAAGTCAGCTGATCGAGCTGCACCTTTGGAAATGCAATAAAGTAACTTTTTGGAAAGGCACGATTTTTAATTTGATTTAACATACATAGAGAAAATTAAGTTAGAGAGCCCCAGGGTGAATAATTTGTTCGTTTGTAGATACTTCATGTTTCTGACAACACAATGGAAAACTGGCATTCAATCCATTACCTCCAGAGCTTTTCTAGCACTTGTACATCACAGCTGGAGCTGTCCCAGACTGTGGCAGAGCTGCAGAGACTCAGCCAGGTGAACCCTGGCTGCTTGCCTGGGTGAGGAGTTGCTGTTGGCCTCCAGATACCCTTTTTCTCCTGTACGAGGAAGACCATCTCCATCTTCAGAACACGGTGATATCCTGAAAAATTCCTGTGTTCCAGAAACCAGCTGCCTTTTCAGCTGACTCCTTGTGAGTGTGTGACAGCACGGTTAACAGAGCGATTGTTAAATCTGGATTCTGTATGGAAAAGGGGAAGTAAATTTAACAGATACTATGAAAGGGGAAAGTCTTGGTTTGTGCAAGTCAGCAAGGAAGTGAGGATGATGAAGGCAGTGCTACATCAAATTGGGAATGAGGGGGAGGTGGGTTTGAGGTTTGTTACACACACATCATTTTGTGGTTTCATTACAAGTTCTCTGTGGCAGACTAATAACTTCTCTGACCTCAGGTTGTCTCTCTCCAATTTAGGCTTATTACAGATAACTATCAAGCCTTTTCTCCACATATATAAATCCATAATTAACTCTGGTTGCAGCACAGACTGTAAGGGAACTTCTGCCTTATAGGCCCATCAAAGAATTTGAAATCCCTTAGAAGACAGTGTCCATTTAGTCCTTAACTTCTTATCAGTGGCATTTCCTGCTAGCCTAAATACATCCCCAATTAAATCACATACCTCAGCCCTCAGCCTGTTTTACTTTTTTGGTTTCTACTGCTCAGTGAGCTTTCTTTCTCCCTGCTTTTTTTTTTTTTTTTGTTCTTTTTTTTTTTTTCTTCTTTTTAAAGAAGGATTTTCATACCCAAGAAAGCTTTCAGACATGCCGGACGTAAATCCTGGCTGATGTGGGGTGATGCAGATCTCAGCAAAACTGCCTTGATTCCACAGATAAAGGGTTGGGAGGATCCAGAGAAGGGACTCTGCCTTTTCCACACTGTCTTTTGAACCTGTTACAAAAAGACTTGACAGCCAGAAAAGGGAATAGTAGGTAAAAAGGTGTCTCAGGTGCAAAAGGCAGTAGGTCTGTGAAATGCATGATGTTCCTGTGGAAATAAATCTTAAAGAAAGCAGGAGGATGAGTGTAGTGATTGCTTCTTGGCAGCCCCAGCAGTGGTGACTCACCAGTTCTTGACTAGAAAGAAAAGAGTCTCTCCTTCCTTACACATGATTAATTTCTTGAAAGGCTGTTAGCAAGGTGACAGCATCATTCTTTAAACAGAAATGATTTTGTTTGTTTTTCAAAATGTAGCTTTCTGTTCATCTAATTATTGAAAACATCAGTGGAAACTTGGAGCTCTCTTGCTTTATTTTTTGTGTTTGTGCTTTTCCCATCTGAGCCAGTTCTGGCAATTCTGAATTGGATCAATGTCTTTTTATGGGTAACAGATTCAAGTGTCTCAAACCCAGGACTGTTACCCAATGGCAGGGTCAGGCAGAAATAGAAGTTTGTTCATTGTAGAACTCAGCTGTCAACTGAGACTTAAAACAAGAAGTAGGGAAAGCTTGATTTCTCTATTTTTATGTGGAGTTTTTTTCCTTATTTTTATTCTTCAAAATTCACTTTGTGTCAAAAAGATTTAAAAGAAACCTGGCAGACTTTGTGAAATGTGTATATCTGGCTATATTTGTTATTTACATACAGCATCACTTGGAATTCAAAATATTTTAGGTGAAATGCTATGACCTCCTGCTTTCTTCAGACTGCTGGAATGTGCATCACTCAGCTGTCATGGATGATGATAATATTTCATCAAAAATTGCCTCATTTGGCAAGCATATTTCTCTAAGTATGAGAAAAAGCACCAGCACTCCAGAAAGAAACATTTAAAAAGATAGTAATATTTTTTTTCTCATTGTCCTTTAAATTTTTTGTAAAAAAAATTTAATAAAGAGAATTTTATAAACATTTTGGTAGGACAGTATTGTCCATCTGCCGCTTTCCATATGAGCACTCTTTAAACACTGGGGTCAAGACACCCCTTGTTGTTCTTATATTTCCTCCTGTATGTTTGAGTCAACAATCTCTTTTATATCTGGATTTTTATGAAGGTCTAAAATTCTCAGGAGCCTTCTTTATCCTGCTTTTCCTGAATTAAGGACCCTCCTTATGTTTTTTGGATGAGAATAGATGCCATTCAGATAACTGTATTCTCCCATGAAATGAAAGGGAAACTTCCAGTTATTTTCAGCCTATTCAAGATCCATTTGAAAAGAATTTTTCTCACTCAGTATTTTATTACAATTTTTTATTATAAAACTGTAGCAGATTAAAGGAATTTGTAAGGGAATGGGTTTTCATTTCAGATACACAGTTGGAATTTTTCTTACTGTTGTAATTTTTTAGTCATCTCTCACTCTCACACTTTTAATTTTTGTAAACTTACAAATCTGAAACTAGAGTTTTTGAGTTTGATTCTAGATTACCTGAACTACTTAAAGTTTTCCACAGACGTGCATTTTCTTCAGTGCCATTCTTTGTGTCGCATGCATAAATGTGATTCCACATTCGGACCTTGAAATACTAAATTATATAAGGATAGGGGGAAGAAATGAGTTTTTCCTGGATTTCAGTTTAAGACAGCTGGCAGGTCTGCCTCTCCTCCTCTTAAAACATAATATTTACTGTCCTAGCGTTTCATCCTCTTGGGATGTTTTTATTTCGGGGAGAACCCACTATTACCCTCAGCGAGGACACGCTAAGCCCGGAGACATTTATTATGCTAAGTGTTTTTCTTCCTGAATTTCACACTGCAACACTGCTGGCGTTTTTCGTGCGGGAGAGTGGATGCTGGAGATTCAGTTACGGGTTTTTGTTTGGGTTCTGCCCCTGAGGAGAATCCTGGCCTGGAACAGTCACTGCTTTCATATAGCAAGCCTAATAGGTGTTGCTTTAAAAAATTCCTCTTAGGTCAGTGTGTGTAAGCTGAATCAGGAGGTTTTCACAAGAGCCTCCGTTGCCACGGTATGTTTCCTGGTGGACTGATGTAGGATGTGGAGATGGACAACTCAACACTTCAAGGAGGCACGCTCTTTAGTGCTGGCAGCATTGCCGCTCTCAGCTGGGGAAACCAACAGAGCAGCCTTAAATCATCTTAAATTAAGAACTTCTAACAAATTTGCTGAACTCTTCCTTACACGGCATTAATAGGGAATAATAAATGTTACATATGCACTTAAGAGCGATTCGATAGCAAATTTTTTGAAACATCAGTCTTAGCATTTCTCAGTTTGTAACTGATCTGTGTTTTGTTTACTGCAGAGTATAAAGCAGGAAACTATTTTGGTTATAAGCTCTTCAGAGAGCAACTGGATCTTTTTGAAAATACATGTATATTTATTTTTATTGGTTTACAAAAGCACAGTGATTCCCAAGTCTGCAAAGCCTTGAGGTTGCAGTAGAAAACATAGTGTATGTTCATTGTGCAAAAGGACAAGGAGCTGCCAGATACTGAATTTGCTACACGTTTTATTGTTTATAACATTTGGCCGACTTATTTGAAAGAAATGTGAGGCGGAAAAAAAGATGAAGGGAAGAAAAAGCCTGGAAGAGGAAAAGGAATGTAAATAAAAAAGCAAAGGAAAAACTCACAGTTGATCTGTGATTGAAATTATTGCTGCTAATGTCTTTCAGAGTTGTCCTCAGTAGTTACAGCACATATAAGTAATTTTTAATAAGTGCTGGCCTATGCTACATAACATAAATTGTTTCCTTTCCATGCAGTTAAAATAACGTACAAACACAGCAGTTGTTCATTATTTCTAATGCCTTGGTTGAGCAGGTATCAGAATCCCTTTTGTTATTTCAAGTACAGGAATGAAACGTCTCAAAAAAAGTATTTTAAATTGGACTTTCATCCCTAGGCTTCCTCTAAAGTTCTTTTTGCTGGACTCAGGAATATGCTCTATCATATCTTCCATGCATCGCCACGGCTCCAAGTTTGCTGAGTTTGTGCACTGTTTCTTTACTGCCTCTAAGGCTCAGAACTGAAGTTCTTTGGAGACTTAAAAGAATATTCAGCTGTTTCCAAAGAGTTCCACTGTAGCGTGTTTGGGTCTTTGTTAAGTAGGGGTTGCCACAAGTTGAAGGAGACCAGAGACAACACCCAGGGTACAGGAGTAAGAATGGAGTGGATTGCCCAGGGAGGAAGTGTGGGATAAGAACTGAAACAGACAGGCATGCAGGACTTTAATTTTAACTTGCAGATCCTATTAAGTCACACCTATTTGGCTGAATGCCAAAGGTTGCAAATAGAAAGGACTGACCTGAACTGAAACTCCTTTGGTAACATCCAGGATGAACTACTGCAGCTCCTGCATATTAGTCTTCTTGAAGACAGTGTAGGTAAACTTCGTTTATTCAAAACTCTGTTATTGGCTTACAAAGTAGGATTTGGGCTCACAAAGTTTGAGAAGAGATGAAAACAGAGTGCTGAGCACTTTGATTCTTAAAGTTCCGATGATGTATTTGCAGGACCTGGAGGTGTTAATCCTGCTGGCCTTGCCAAGCTGCTGCTTCAACAATTGCAGTGAGATTTTCCTTCACCTCTGGTGCAATCACACTTGGCCCTGAATTCCTTCCTAGCCTTAAATAATTGTGTCATCTTGCTGCGTTTTGTAAACTCTGCGTTGCTTTCTCATTGTTCTCCGAGTATTGGAGGCTCAGAGGCTGAAGCTTGGACCTGCAGCTGAAGCACAGCAACAGTTCTTCCATCCTTTCCTGCACCACTGGAGCTAAAGCTGGACTCTTTCCCTGGCCTTGCCCTCCATTCCCTGAGCTGATCTCCATTTGCAAATTCCAAATCCTTACCCTAGTGCTGCAAATCCCAGAAATCTGTCTTGTGTAGATATTCCCTCCAGTCACAGAGAATCTCTCCTGTGCCCAGGTAATTCCTCACTGTGTGGGACCTGATGCTGAAGGAGCATTTTCCTTTCTTGTAGACTGGGAATTTACATCCCACTTAGCCAGGCAAATCAGTGTCCTTTGTTTGACAGGTACTTATCATTGGACTTGATCACATTTTTTTCAACCCGGCTGCCAAGAATCTGTCAGAGCAGTGATTAACATCAGTATACAACTGGAATAACAGAGAACAAATCATTTTGCCAAATGGAAAGAGTGGTTGTGCTGTATTTTATTCATCAGAAGGAAGACCTTCAGCAACTGGATGTGATTTCTTGTTACTGCAGGTATGGGGTGAGATACTTCTATGAAATTAATTTTTTTTCCCTGATTGTCTTCCTTTGCTCTGCTGCATAGCCTGGAAGACGGCCTGGAATAATGAGAGCTTATCATCAGTTGCAGAAGGACTCTGCCCAACTTTTTGTTCTCCCTTGGGTGAATTAAACTCTGATTTTAAGGCAACACATTATTCTGTTTCAGCTTGGCATTTATAAGCCTCCATTTATTTTGAGGTATGATTCAATAGAAAATTCTATATTTTCAGCATGTCTGTTTTCACTAAGAAAAGCAATCTTTTTTTTTTTTTTTGACTGCTGACCTGTATTTTTTTGTGCTTTTATTTCATTCTTATTTTACACTTTAGTGTCTTAACTACAAAGTGTAAGGCTTGATTAAACAAGATACCACTCAGTTTTTATAAGGGAGTTGAACTACTCTGGTTAATGAAAATACTTTCCAGGTATAACTGAAGGTTTTAGTAGCAGCAGCCAAATGACTCTCTGGCCTCAAAAATTAAATTCAACATGTGAAAAAATAATAGAAAATAATGCCTTTTATAAAGAAACTTCGTGAGATTTCTCACAACAGTGTTCCGTTTTTAGAGAGGCAGGAACACTCAATTATTTACTTTATTTTTGTGTAATTTTTGTTCTACCTTTGTGCATTCTCCTTTATTGAAAAGTTATTCCTTCTTTCCTTTGATTTGAGTAGTTGGTAAAGTGGCAAGCTGTTGGTAAATCGTCAAGTGGCGATGGACTCCACAGGCGCCATAGAAGAGAATTATAAAATCATGGAATCCAAAGTGGTTTGTCTTGGGAGGGAACCTAGAAATCATCTCATTCCAACCCCGTGCCACGGGCAGGGACACCTTCCACTATCCCAGGTTGCTCCGCGCCCCATCCAGCCTGGCCTTGGACACTTCCAGGGATGGGGCAGCCACAGCTTCTCTGGGCAACCTGTGCCAGGGCCTCACCACCCTCACAGGGGAGAATTTCTTCCCAGTGTCTGATCCAAATCTACCCTCTTCCATCTCACTCTTACCCCTGTCCTATCAGTACACTCCCTGTCTCTCCCCATCTTTCCTGTAGGCCCCCTTTAGGTATCGGAAGGCGGAATAAGGTCTGCCCAGAGTGCGCTCTTCTTCAGGCTTAGCATTCCCAACTCTCTCAGCCTGTCCTCATAGCAGAGGTGCCCCTGATCATCTTCATGACCTCCTCTGGATCCACTCAAGTGGATCCATATATTTCCCATGCTGGGGGCTCCAGAAGGGCCCTGCATTACTTAAAAGGGAACTCATAAAGCGGACAAGGACCAACTGTGGGAACACAGCTTTTGGAGAGAGGAGCAGTGCTGTGGAAATGAGGGTTTAAGGAGGTGGGATGCCTTCCTTTGGTCACAGAACCCAATTCAGGAGGGTACTGCATGAAACAGCCTATTTCAGATGCTGCTGTTGGACAGCTTCTGAATGGTTTCCTTAACCTAACTATTCCTGATGGAAACATCAAATTCTTCCACCTTTTTGCATGTCCTTTATATGCAATAGCTTATGGAAGGCAAATGTCCTTCTAATTTTATGTGTTTCTTAGGCCTTCTAAATATAACATATTGAGGCCTTCTTCCTGCTTGCTAATTTTGGCTTTTACAGTTACTCCATCACTTTATTAAAAAAAAAAATCAAGTATTTAAAATGGTTTCTTACTGTGGTGGATGATCATTTGGCTGCTGCTACTAAACCCTTCAGTTATATCTGTAAACTACTTCCATTAACCAGAGTAGCCCAATTCCCTTATAAAAACTGAGTGGTATCTTGTTTAATCAAGCCTTACACTTTGTAGTTAAGACACTAAAGTGTAAAATACAAATGAAAGAAAAACAGAAAGAAAATGCATTCCACAAGATAAGCAATAAAAAAGGTGTTGTTTTACCTGTGACAGTGGGGATTTTGGCAGATTAGAATAGAACTATAACTGTAAGGAAAAATAAAAGTATCTTGAAAGATGTTGGTCACAGTGTAAATAATCTGCTCTTTCTGAAGGAGGACAGTGGCTACATTTACATAACCAAATTCCTTTCCACTTTTAACTTGCCTTTGGGTTGTTCATAAGCACATAGGGATTTAAAAGAAAGAGAAGGAAACTCAAAAAATTGAAATGGAGCTAAGAATACTGTATCATTAGAAGGCCTGCTAGAAATTCAACTATGAAGAAACAAAAAGGATGCAAAATAGGACCATAAAACCATGAGATGCATTGAATGAGCCAGTGTTTCTAGAAGTTTACAGGCAAGGGGACTACACCTAATCACCATATCAGAAAGTGAAACTGAGGAATGACATTCTGACGTGGTAGGCTGGTGACAGCACGTGCTGGCTAGCAGGAAACCTAGCCCAGAAATTTGTGAGGTTCCTAGGCCAGCCAAGCACTCATTTTCTAGGAGAAGTGGAATTATCATTTGAGATCTGCATTGCTTCAACTCCTGGCATAAGATGTGCCTTTTATTTGTATTTCTTCTGAAAATGTTCCTCCCTCTGTTCAGATCCAAAGGTAAAAGACTGCCCCTAAGGCTGCAGTTTGGAGAGGCGGGACTAGAACATAGCAGGGGCATTTCTGAGATTAGAACAAGAGAGGAATGGATTGCCTGGCCAAAGGTGCTGGGTTGTTGTATTTTCATCGACAGCATCCTGGTCTAAGCCTATCTCGGGTTGCAATTTACAGCACACCTCTAATTCACTTCGACAATTGTTATTCCAGTCCCAGCCTTCATTTTTGGGTCTTATTGTAAGGACTAGTAGGCTACAGTGACAGTCAATCCTGGAGCATTCTCAAGGGGAGATCAAGGTCCACATGGAAGCAAAATTATCCTACCCCCACCTGCCTTAGGTGTCGTTTCCTCCAGTCTGAGCAGAGATTTTATGGGAAGAACTCCAATCTCCACAGCTGTGAACACATTTTATCAGCAGGAAATCCCTGCCCTTTCTGACATGTGCAGTTTTATCCTTGTCCGTATCACCGTTCCTGAATCTTCTTCTTCCCGAATGCCTTCCCTTAGGATCACGCGGAGAGGGTCATGGTGGCATTTTCTAAGACTTGTTTGAAGCTTGTGAAATCCACACCTTTTAGTCAGGGGTTAAGTTAGCTCAGAACCGGGGGTTTGTTTCACGTAATTATACCACATTCAAGACTTGAAACAGTCGCTCTAAGTGTTATCATTCTCATTAGGAGGCCCTGTGTTTCAAAGATGCTATCAGGTTGTACGACATCTGTAATTACTCCATCATATCAGCCTCTGCAGCCCTGCTGAAGCATTTTGGGGTTGTTTTTTTTTTCCTCCCTGGCTGTGCCACATTGTGTCACAAACAGCCAGTTGTTGTAAACACTGCACAAACAGAGGGGCACACAGACAGCCCATTGACAACTGAGAGGCGACCCAGAAGATAATTGCTAACATTGCTTGGGAAAGAAAAAACCAAGGGTAGCCAGACAAGGAAGGATATGTTTTTATGAAAGCAGACAGTCTTAATTCCAAAATTAATTGTGTCTCCAGCCACTGATAATTAAAGGGGGGAGAGAGGGCTGAAGCAGCGTTTTTCCCTTTGTTCTGTAATTTACCTTATCAGAAAAATGTGCTCACATGGAACAAGACAGGTTTGGCAGATGAATCATCTGGCTTTGTTTTGGAGGTTTAAGCACCAGAGAGGGAATGGTTTAGGACCAAGAGGCTGCAGGCAGTCTTGTGTCCAACGAGCTTTAAATGGCTTTAGGTGAGAAAAAAGTGTCCCCCTGTGTTCATTCCAACATGAAAGCTGGTCACATCTCCAGGGTGGCACAGCCAAGTGCACCGAACCAGCCCTGTGCTGGGTCAGCAGGCTCAGCAAATGAAACATGTTCTCTGTGCCAGCGCAGCCAGGGCAAACTCAGTTGGTTCCCTGTGCCAGGACAGGCAGGGCAAACCCAGCTGGCTCACTTGGGCAGCCAGACTGTGAAACAGATGATGGAGACAGAGACCCTGCTGTTCAAAGTGCAAAGCAGCCTGCCACAAGTTTCTAGTTTTGCTGAACCCAGTCTAAAGAAGGTGGTACTCAGGTGTAGAGCTGACATCCTGTTTGAGTTTGCTCTTTGGCACAAATGCATCCTTTAGGATTAGGAACTAGGTGAGGAGGATTCTGTGGCTGGTTTTGGAGAGCAGAATTGCACACCCACTGTATCCCTTGCTGTGTCCATCCTTGTCTTCACACCAACAGGGCCCTGGCAGATGCTGCTGCGGAACAACTCCTGGTGCCACGAGGGGAGTTGAAATGGCTCCCGCAAGTTTCCAAAGTCGTACCCCCGCTATTCCTCTGCACCCCAAACCAAACACACACAGAAAATAGATCTAGCAAAAGATTCGGTTTGCACATATGTAATTGCTTTATTTAAACCCAGAAAATCATTAGAAAAAATACCTCCAACCAATAAAAAAAAGCCAAACAAATAACAACAGGAAACAACGCCCAAACTTTTTGCTGCTTTTAAAGTAGTAGTTTACTGCTACTGTGTGTGAACAGTATTAAAGGGATACAACATACTAGTTGCCATTTCTGATAAATATAACTCTAAAAATTATTATTGAACCCTTAGGCCAGAAGAAGGGTCTAGAAGTGTTGGGGGAAAAAAGAAACAGAGCATTTCATTCCACATCTTTTTATTCCTGATAGCTGTTTCCTCAGCAGGACTTTCCCATATTTGCCATACAAAATTCAGATTTACAATCTGCACAGGTTCCCAAATCCCATTCACTGCCAGATCTGCACTCTGCAATGGGGCTAACTTCTGTCGCATGCTGTTGGTTAGCTTGGCACCTTAGCCCTGGCAACATTCATGTCCATAGCTCTATAAATTGAATTTAATCCAACAACACTCGTGCTTAAAGTCTGAAATGAAAAGCAGGCCAGAATTAGTGGGGTGTGTATTCAGTGCAGTGCCACACATGTAAAAACAATCTGGAAGGGCAGTGCTCAGAACAGGCACTGAGAAGTTACATATGAATTAATTCTCTCAGTCTCCTGACTATTTCGTTTGATGCCATGAAACTGGAGGAAACAATGGTCCCAATTCATACAGTCCAGCAGTTTAACTCGGCTGATGTAGTAATTGAGTATAAACAACCCTTGTGTAGGTTTAGAGAGATGTGCATGTTCACAGACATGTCAGAGAATTTCCACTTTAGCAGTACGAGACATTTTTAATAGTGGTACAGTTATGCTTATGAGAAGGCTCATATGCATATAAATATTTCAGGGGAAGTGTTAGATCCTTAGCCAGATTAATTACATTGTGAAAAGTAGTAAAAATTAATCTCTCTTTATATTCATTCTCAGGAAATATAGGCCAGAATTATTAAAGTGGTTTTCCATTTTGCAAAAAAAAAAAAAAAGAGAATACAATAAGAGTTAGGAAAAAATCAGAAACAATAAAAAGTTAGTTATCCCTTTTAACCATATTCTTTTTATTTCCTGGATTTAATGCCTTCATTTTGGCACAGATTTCAATATTGAATTCTTTTAAATGGTTACTTACATCTGCCATAATGCAATTGTACAGTATTTTTCCTTGAAGTAGTAGGTGAAATTGAACTGCTTCCTTTCCAAAAAAAAAAAAAAAAGCATATCAAAACCACAAAGTTTTCTTCAAATCTTTGTCTTTAAATGCTGTATGACAGAAATGTCTCTTGGTTGGCTAATAACAAATCACAATTCCTGCGGGGAAAGAAGGTCAAAGCATTACATTTAGCTAAATGGACAAGCATTTGTTACATTCAGGAGGGTCAGTCCAGTATCCAGTGTCATTACCACAGAAACACAATGTATTTAATTCAAACAGGGAATCACATTTCTTCCTGGGTGGACTCATCTACAGCCAGTGTCCCAGGGAAGAGGACTAACATTTTTAAAAATGACTGATGATGTTGAGTACCTCAGCTGACATTTTAAAGAAACTTGACATCTAGAAGCTGTGGGTCATCTGTCATTAGAGAAAATATCCTACTTCAGGTTTCCAAGGGGTGGAAAGAACAAACAGGTTCTGGGTTTTGGAATACGTGCTTTTACAGCTGTGCATGGGCACTGACATGTTCTCTTATAAACAAACTCTGCACTGTAACCAGTGGGGAAAAAATCATAATACATGCCCTTCACCAGGGATAATTTTGCTTATCGCTTGTGCTTCTGGACACCAAGGTGTCACTGTGTTAGACATGGTGGAAGACCAGAGAGGGCAAGTCCCATAAATGATAGAAGAGAGTAAATATTAACTCTTTCCCAGCGAAGAGATTGACTCCTGAGTAGATTGTTGCAATCCCAGGGCTGCCCACTCTCAGGACGTTAATTGCCTTTCAAACTGATACTGGCCCAGCCTGGACTCTGACAGAATTAAAGCTTTTGGGGCATCCCAGAACTGAGCCTGTTCCTGTTGGGGTTTTGTGGACATGGCAGTGTTTGAACAAGATAAAATTCCGCCGCCTCTGTGGCAGAACTCCCAGCTCTGCTGTGGAGCCCATGGGACGCGTTCCCGTGTTGTCATGGCAAACTGCACACACATGACTCTGCTCTTTTACCATGGCCGTGGCGTTATTTTCATTCTTTTTCCAGTAGTGGGAGAGAGAATTTACACATCATTTGGGCAGTGCCAGGCTTTAAATCACTTGTAACAGCAGTGGAAAGTTAATATTCTACACCTTGTATTTTTAGTTACTATTTAGTAACAAATGCCTTCCTAATATCCACATTTAAAATACACTCTGTTTTTGTTCCAAGACATGTTTGATGTACTTTTCAAAAGCCTTTCCTAGTTTGCTTCTTCAATATAAAGCATTTGAACTAGCATTCTACTCTCATGTTGCCTCGCAGTCGATTTTGGTTTGTAATGAATTTGCTTTGAATGCATAGACAGGTGTTTTGAGTTTGCAGAACTGAAACACCAGATTTTTTAGCAAATATTGTGAACAAGTACTGCAGGTTGTATCTATCAGAGCTAATCCTTGGGAACTGGTGGCTCAGAGGAGTATGAATGTTACCTTATCTAAGCAGAACTAATTGAAACATTTGCAGTCATTCTTCAGTTTTTTGCCACCTATTTAATTATTGTTTTATCATTATAAAAGAAGGGTTTGGTACTGAGCTTCACTGAGCTCAAGAATTGTTCATGGATTACTTCAAGGTACTACTGAGAAACCTTATCCCACACTCCATAAGAATAGTAGAATCTTTTCTTTGGAGAACTGGCCAAATCCTGCCAACAGTACTCACATGCTGCGTGCTACTAAAATGTCTTTAGTAGCAATCCAAAGTATTGTAATATAATGCAAGTTAAAGATCCAGTGTGTTAAAATATAACTCCAGGTATAATAACGTAAAAGACAATGACTGGAAAGACTCTGAGGGAATAAATTCCCAGTGCAGTTGCCTAGCGTGCAGACATCAGCTCATTTCTGGTGAGGTCCTTGATTTAAAATCACCTTAATCCTTCTCAAAGCACATTTCACAGAATTCTTACATTATTTTGTAGGTGATGGAACATATCTGTGTTGCTGATAATTACTCTTCCTAACAACTGGATAGAAAATACGTTTCAGGTGTGACCTCTCAGTCTGCTTTTGAGCGCAAACCACTGACAGCACAAATGGGGCTAAAGTGAATAATTGTTTAGGGTTATTTTTAACCATAATTTTGGTGGATTTGGTTGGCTTCTCACTAACCACATTTACTCACTGGGCAGAATGAGTCAGGATAAAATGGTATGACAGGTGAATGCTTCTCAGAACATCAAGCATAGGGTATAAATAGTATTTTACATGTTGAAATAGATTAAAAATGTAAAGTCTAAAAATCTAGTCTCATAGTATAACTTCTAAAGTGACATTTTAACTGTACCCTTTAAAGAAATATGGCATGGTGGGGCTGTTTTTCAGTTTGGATTCTAAATGCAATTTGAAGTTGTTGCACAAAAACAATAGATAAGTTAATAATTGCAGCGCTCTTCTGCCTCTCATAACTTACTTATAGACTTCTTATTGTATCTAATGAGCAGGGCAGCCGAAAGTTCAGCCAGTATTGCCGTTCCAAGACATTCCAAAACTGCAAGCCAGAAACCTCAAAAATCACAAAATGCTGGATTATAATGATTAATTTTCAATTCTTCCGCATTTTAGTCCAACTTTTGAATCACAGACATCATATACACACAGATTTTTCACGAGCCCTGAGAGCTGGACTTTCAGCAATTCCTACATAATGCCTTGCTGCCAGGGGCATGGCGTTCTGAGGAAGTCATGGAGTATTGTGGGACTGTCCATGAGGTCACAAGAGTAAATGTTCATTAGCTGCTTCAGAGCTCTGATCTCATGACTGTAAACAAGCACATCCACGAGTGCCCAAATCTGCTTTTTATCTGCGATATTTTTCCTACTTCTCTGTGTCATGGTCAGCATGCACACTGCTTTTAAAACCCGGCACATTCACCTCCCAGGAATTCTCTGAGGCATAATTCTGGTTAGAAAAAGGGTTTCACATCTCAGTGAAATGTTTTCTGAGCAGAAAATATGATTCTGACGGTCCTCAGTGCTGTGATCCAAAATAATTTGTCCTGTCTTTCGGATTAGTGTTTGTTGCCAGATTGCATGAATATATTTTTATGACCCCATTTTTATTATTCGTTGCTGGGTAACCTCCTGGTTTGGATCTTAGCAAGAATCCAGTCAAATCAAAGTATTTAAACTGCTGCTAATGACCATTTTGTTAGATTATTGACCCCCCTCTGTTCTGTCACTGCCTGCACTAATGGCCAATTTTCAAGAGATTGTTTCCTAATTAATTCTGCCATGTGATGATTAGCATTGTCAAATATTTAATATCTGCTTTCAAACTGTGAGAAGAACGGAACTTGCAGGCTTTTGTTTTTGCTGCCATAAGACCAGAAAGTTCCTGACATGATGATAATTCAGTTCTTTCTGTGGAAACCATGAGAATGTAACAACCTTCTGCAGGTGCTGCTTGAAACAGGCAGATGTACAAAATTTTCTCTGCTCTTCAGAGAATTTTTTTGCTAGGTTTTGCCCTTCTTTAGGTAGGAAGGGAAGTTAGGTAGGTGCCCACCGCAGCTGTCACCCTGTTCTGCGAGCGGAATATATGCCAGTAGTTAAATTCTGAGAACACCTCAGTCCAGCAAATGAGTCTGTGACAAAGATCTTAAAGATTCTTCTTGTTTTCCATTACCCATTTTTCCCTGCTCTAAATAACCTCATGTTCCATTACTAGGAAAAATAAAAAGCAGATTTTCATTTTCTGTGTATTATATTTGTAATTCAGTGTTCAGCAGAAAGTCATCCCAGTTTAGGCACTTAGTTTTCCAGTTTCTTCAGCAATAATGGGGTTTCCAGAAGAAACATGGACATTCTGTTGCACAGAGGAGAGCTCAAGGGTTTTGAGAGCAAAGTGATCATGCCACCGGGGCTTATTTTCGGGGTTAAAATTGCCTAGAGCTGTGCATTATGCAACCTCTGCAGATTTCCACAGGAATTCTTTAACTTAATTGGCAGTGGAGTTTGGCCATCTGAGTTTCTGGAGAGAAAGGATTTGAGTTTTTAAAACCGCCTGAGATGTTTTAAATTCAGGAAGAAAGTGGTCACAATTAAAAACTTTGTTGTAAAGGACTAATACTGGTTTAATTAAGCTGCATTTCAGATTCCCAAGGAATAATTTGGCTTTCAGCTTCTCTTCCCTGACCTGAGCCCTTTTCCTGACAGAAGTTGCCGTTTTATACATTTGCTTGAGAATAAACACTGCTGGGAAAAGTCCCACTCGCTCTGCACGTGCCTTTTGCTCTGAAACCTTAGCTTGGATGTGCTGATAGTTTTATTTCCACATTGGCCAACAGAAATAAACAACTGCATGAAAACTGTCAAATATTAAGAAAGTAAAAAGTCAGATAGCTGTACATCTTGTTTGTTTGTTTTCTTTCTTTTTTTTTTTTTTTTTTTTAAAGAAAGGAGCCAGAGGGAACAAGATAATGTCTGTAACAGGAAATCTCATCCTGAGTGTTAGTGAAAAACAATTTCCCCCTCCAACCACTTTGCAAGAGAGGTTTCGGTCCTCATGTCAATGGCAGGCATCGTTGGAGAAAGCACAGTCAGCACTTTAGCATAAAACCCCTGAAAAAAACCATTAAGTCACAGAACATGCTGTCCCAAAGGCTTGGCGGGCTGAGGTCACCTAGGTCATGGGCCTAATAAGGGAGTGTTTTAATTGGTTTCTACTGTTTCTCCCCTGACATCCCTCCTTTCCCTCCCTCCTCCCCTCCACCAACCTTCACACCTTTGATCCTTCAACTGCCGGGGTTCTGAAACTGTATGGAGAAAACTGCAATTATCCAAATATCACCATTACTGTGACACGTTGCAGATAGGGCAGCACAGGGCCTCCACTACTGAGTAATCCTGTAAATTGCTTAAAATAACAACGAAGAGCACTATACACTTTTCTCATCCATTGTCAGGCTGAAATAAATAGGTCTTTCTTTAACATGCCTAATCCTGCTAAACAGTACAAAATCCTATTACTCAATGAATTATAAATCCTGCTTCAGCACCTCATTTGTCCTGGAGTGTTTCATTGTGAAACTCAGAAATTCAATACCTTATTTTAGTCACACAATCCCTACCACGACTGCTTCTCCCCCTCCCTTCCCCCATCCTCCCTTGTTGGTTGTGCTCAGCAAGGCTTGTGTTAGGGCCACTACAAACCCTGGGGAGGCAAGTAAAGAGCAGGAGCTTGTTTAAAACCCAGCCTGCACCTTTCTGCACCTGAATTCTCACTGTGCACTTCGGGAGGGCGATGCCAGATGGATTGCTAAATTGGTGTTGTGATGAATGACTGTGAAGCCACATCTCTCCTTCAGGTGCACCTGTAACAGCAGCACATCTTTAGTGTTTCCCCCTTGGGTGAGACGCTGGCATTTTTTGCATTGAGGCCCTGCATTCACCATGTTTCTGGGATCTTTGAAATGCATCAAACCTGCATAGAGTAGTTTAAGTCACTTAGGGTCTTGCCTTTGGCGATGGAGGAGTACAGCCTGCAGAACCTGCAGATTCCGGTGGGCACTGCCCCTCTCGGATGCCTGCTTGGACCTATGGATTTGCTGCTATTCCTACAGCAGGAGTGAAGTAGGGCTGTTTCACCAGGTGTTGTGGAAATCAGCGTCAGGCTCATAGGATCGCCAGGAGAAGGAAGATTGGTGCATTGAGAAAGAGTTTTCTAAAATAAAACTCTCATGAAAGCCAGCTAAGAGCAGGGTTAAGCCTCATTCATCTCCTTTGGTTTGAAAACTGTGGGTCAGGCAGAAGCTGATGGCACAGGAAGAACAGAGGAGGGGATGTGAGGAACTGTAATCCCTTACCTCACACTGCACGGGTTTGGTGCAACCGGGGGCCGGGTTCCCTGGCACTGACCCTGAAAGGTGTCGAATATGCCTGGAGCTGCTGGGTGTGCGGTGGGAGGGACAGCATCCGCTCCTGGACGTGTCTTAGAGGGCTGTGCTGGACTTCCTTCTGGGCTCTAAACCTTGGAATCTCAAGGACTGCGTTTCACAATGCGTACCATAAGTGTCTCCTAGCTAGTCTGAGATCTGCCATCTCTCTTGCCATCTTGCCATTTCTAAATGCTCTTTAAGATGCGGTAAACACTTAATTTAACTAGGCCTTTTTCATGGAATTCATTTATAATGCATTATCCCATGTGTGTCATGCCTGTCTCCGCATTTAACTATTTTACAGCTTTATGAAATAAAGGAATCCAATTATTTTAATGAGTCCATTTTCCCCTACCTTCAATACATTTAAAGGGGAAGACTTTTTAAATCAATTCTGTTTTCCTCATAAAACCCAATGCAAACTGCTCGGGGACATATTTTGCTAAAATAAAAAACATCAAAAAAACCCTCCCCAACAAACAGCTCTTTTTCCCATATTGTAGTTAGAAGCCAAAGTGAGCCTAAGCCAAAAATAGAATCATGGTCTAAGTAGAGGGAAGATCACCTGTAGCTGTGTCTGATTAGATATTTCAGATTACATGGGGTTTTGGTTGTACTTACATTGTTCTTGAAATCAGGTAGGATTTATTTCTTTTGGCCAAGTTAAATCCAAATGAAGTTTTTTATTAAATAATTTTGTCAGTACTAAAACGAACATTTTGACTTAAATTGGGACTTAGAAATATATGTAAATTTTATTTTTTAAAGTAATTTCACAGACATGAAGCACTTTTCGTTTTTTGGCTTAGCCCAGCAAGATCCATACATGTCTAAAATTACTTTCCACCCAGTGCATCATCTTGTAAACTATAGAGCTATCCTAAAAATCCTTTAAATTTCTGAATAAACATTTTTGTCTCTAATGATTGGTAGCTTTTATCTGAACTAGGAGATGATGCCTTCAGCAAGTCACCAAATAGATCAATCAGCAAATTTGTCACAGTAATTTCAACTTGTGTTCTTGACATAAATCTATGAAGTATAAACATTTAATGAATCTGAAATAATTCAGAGAAAGTTGCTGTTTGCATGTCTCTTCCTAAACGTACACAGTTAAAGATGAAAAAAGCAATATCGGCAAACAAATGTTCCTGGTGATGTGAAGAAACCAAAAGCCTGGAGCAGATCAGGAGGGGGGAGGAGGGTTAGGGGGGTGTTCAACCTACATTGTTTCAGAACCAAGGAAAGAGGATGCTACAGCTGTAAGAAATTAACACAAAATAAATATTTTAAATGCTGATGCTGATCAGAGGGGAAAAAAAAATCCAGACTGGGAACACTAAGATTTTAAGATTGTAGGGCAAGGATTTACAAAAGCCTTAGAAGAAGAAACAAAAGTTACCTCATTATTAGTAGTAGATTTATGCATTTAAGGCTTCTCATCTCATACATTAACACAATTCAAGACAGTATTACTGTAGATGCACCTTTTGGAATGAAGCTCTACAGGCAAAAATTAAAATCTCTATCTCAAACACTTCATGGTTTGAATCCTCAAATTTTGAATCCTTGAATTTGCCTGTCTTGTCACACATGAGTAATTCTAGACATGTGAACCCATCCCCTTGAGCCCAGGGAGACTCAGCACATCAGGTTTGGTGGGTTATGGCCCACATGGGCAAGGATACAAAAAGATGGGGGAGAGCAAACATGCTGAATATGGGAAATCAGCAGGGAGTGCTACAAGGGAGCAGGGCTGAGCTGTGCAGGGCTGCACCTCCAACCGCACACAAAGATATTTATGTTTTTCTTTTTGCCTATCAGGATCTTTGATTGCTTCTGACTAATCCTTTCCTATGTGCTCTTTCCTTCTATTTCAATCCACGTTGTGTTCCCACAAGTAGAAAAGTGTCATTTCATGTGATTTTGCTGCAGTGAACCAGGGCAAAGCCTTTGTTTTCATAACATGTTATAAACTGTATTCTTTAAATTCTTCATTGATTCTATTAAGCTTTAAAAACATCCCTTTCCTTCTCCCTCCCCATCTTCTCCCACATACAGCAAAAAAAAAAGAGGAGAAATCCCCCAACACCCCCTAGGCAGTGGTCTGGAGTGATTGGCAGGCTGCGCTCAGAGGAGACCCTGGATCCTAATGGGAAGGGTTGCTGCAGGTCAGGACAGGGGCATATTTACAGAGGATGGAGGGGCCCAGGAGTGCAGAGGGATCAGGAGCTCGCAGAGCAACACAGGGAGCTCGGGGCACGGCAGAAAGGAGCTCCTGGCAGAGCCTTTTGGGAGCCCCAGGAGTGGAAGAGCCAAGGGTGTCACAGGTCAGGACAGAGGGGTTTGGGCAGAGCAAGGCAGGGGCCCAGGACTGCAATGACAGGAGGTGAACAGGTCACTGGCACTGGCAGGGGTGTGGGGGGGAAGAGCTTGCCTTGCTCTGAGTGAAATACTCTTGCTCCTACTCCTTGATGACTGCTCTCTTTACCCGTGACATGACTGTTTTTAAAGCCTGCTCCTCCACAGTCTCAAAGTGGCCTTTTAGGTATGGCAGAGAGGTGACACCACAGACTACAACGGTGATCGCATTTTGTGTTGCTGCGTAATCACCGACTTAAAACCAGAGCAAAACGCAGTGTTCCAAGGATCTTGGGAGTCTTGGGTTTACCAAACTCCCAGGCTGCAGAGACTCCACAAAGTCTGCAGCTGAGGGTAGAAGTCGCTGTGGATTCCCTCGGGGCTCAGGGCAAGATCCAATAAAGAGCCTGAGCTCTGGGGTATCAGGCTGTGATCTGCTAACCCTTGCAATAATGCCTTGCACTAATTATGAGGTAATCCACGTGGCCTCAGAGGAGGTCACTGCACTCTCCAGTAAAATATGTTAAAGCGTAAACTTTACCTCTTCTCGTAGGTGGATTTTCTGTCAGCAATGCCAGGACTTTGTGAATAGCTGTCTGAGTGGCTCATCAAAATAAAATGAGAAATGTGCTTTGAGGGAGGATGTAATTTAAAGAAAAATGAAATTAAAATTTTAAAGCTAGGTCTAGAGCTAGTTAAATAATTTCTCACCTCTTCTTTTTCTTCATTTTCCCTGCTGCCCTTGCAAAAAACAGTTTGGGAAATATTTAAGTTTTATAGTAAACTGTCCTAGGTTGTATTGAGTCCATCTTTTTTCAGTAGCAAACATTAACCTCCCATAATGTTTAATTTCATGTGAATAATAAGAAATAAAGAAGAAAAAGAATTATAACTTCACAGTTATTATGCATTTACTGAAAACTATGGATTTTACTACATATTAGGTATATTCTTATCAATGAAGGGGTTAAAAGCATGCTCTTGTATCCTGCCATACTTCAAATACTGAAATCCAAGTTTAATGACCAATAGCCATATTAAATATTTTGGTGAACCATCTGCTATAAAAATATTAACATAAATATAAAAATAATAGCAACATCCTTAGAGCAGAGAAAGGACACATTTGAGATTACTATTATGTTGGAATAAGTAACGCAGAATATTTTCTGCCCATCTGTAGGCGAGTCCAAAATGCAGTATTTTATCTCAAGTTATTAAGTCAGTATCCTTAGCCCAAGGAATAAATTATGTCCCAAAATGTAAATTTAAAAAAAATTGCAAAGAAAAGACTAGATTAATCTGATCTTCTCTCTGACGTTTCTGGGATGTATCTGAGTTTTCATTCCATGAATTTTCTGGCTTGCATTGTGCAGAGAGTTGCTTCCCTCCCTTCCTCTCCTGCTCTCTGTCATCAACAATAAACCCTTGCACTGCAAATGTCAGAATGTGTGTGTGTAAATGCTTTGCCCCTGTCCCCTGGCTGAAATGCTTTGCTGGACCCTGTCACAGGTGGCTCAGGTTCTGTAACAATATTCTGTATAACAATGGACAGGATCCCACCAAAATATTTCATTGAGCTGGCATCTGAAGAAAGACAAGTCTTGTTGATATATTCCTTGATGCACTCCCAATGATCCTTTCCATCCAGAAATGTGAGGAGCTCTAAGAGGATGCTTTTTTGTGGCATAGTTAGATGTCCAAAAAGTAGACTTCTTGTTCTGAAGCGGTCTCACTGCTGTCGTCCAATATCGTGACATATTGGTAATTCACATTGCTCCTTGCTCCTAAGATTGCTCACAGTCCCACGTGATAAACACTTGAAATTCTTGCTTTGGCTTTCCTGCACACTTCAGTGCCAACTCCTTCATCTTCAAGAGCAAAACACCCAAATAACATCTCCTCTGGCCTCTCATGCCTTTCCTAACCTTGCTTATTTTGCTTTACAGAACTCAAGTCCTTTTGCACACTCTCCTTCTCTCCAGGCTGGGTAACTCCTCTCTGTTCCATCATGCTGCATCCCCCTTTCTTCACTTACATCCCTCCAGGTACCTTTGCATCTCAGAACCCCTCTGGTGATGACTCCCAGCAATAAAAATGTCAGATCCTTCTTGCTCTTTTCTGGATCTACTCTGAAGAAGCATGAACCATATGGAAAGTCATGGAAAAGAGAGGCTTGCCCTCCTTTCTTTCAAAGGCCAGAAGACTGTAAGAGCAAAAAGAGGGGAAATCTGTGATGGAAATAAATTTCAATACTGAAAGGCATGGTTCTAATGCGTTCACATTTTTACTGTGATGTGACATTAAATACAAGGATTCTATTTTTAAATATAGATGGTTAATAAGGGACTGGTTTAAATAAGCAGAATATGCATTTACAGTCACTTGATTTGCTACTAATGCTGGAAAATGCCAGTTTATAAACACAGCTGAAACGTAAGTGTGTCTGTGCATCTGAACACACCAAAAGGTGTTTTGGGTTACAGACACATTTTCCTTCAATTGTTTGTGTCTGCCACCACAGTTTATTGTGGAAAATAGAGGAAAATAGAGCTGAGAGAACTACTCTGTTTCCTTTCTAAGTTTTCTCCAACAGTTTCACTACAGCTGAATCTACAGGGTCATCCTTCAATTCCTCCATTGCCTAGGGAAGAAATGCAATTCACCACAATTTCAGCACCGAGTAGTAATTATTCCATCCACTTTTAGCATAATTCTCACCTGCATACTGAAATAAATTTCTTTACTGACTAACAAAGAGGTTATTTTTGTCCTTAAGTGCTTTGCTGAACTACAGACTCTTGTTTCTGGGCTGTAGGCACAGATATTGAGAGATTCTGCCCATTTGGAGCAGATCTGAGCTGAAAACAGGAGAATGCAGCCATACACATAACAGGAAATAGTACAGAGTGTAGATAACTCATGCGAAATAAAACGAAGACGTGGCAACTGTGTGTCACTGCACGGTCAGTTATAAACATTTTTTTTCTGTGGTTCTGCTGTGAAAAGAAACAAAGTACAGGCAGTGTTGCTACACAGTTGTCAGATTGCTAGAGAACCACAACTATGACATACTGAATTTTTAAATAAGCAGCAATAAAAATAGTGTAGATATGCAGTAAAATAAGGCCACATATTGTACATGGCTTTTGAAAAAAGGAAAATAAAATACCTTGTAAATATTTGATAAACTTTCCAATATTTGACAAACATGTTTCATGACAGAACTAGTTACACCCACTGGAATGATGCTCCTCAGTGCAGTTTAAATCATCAGAACTATTCTGCACTTGAGACATTCACATGGAAAAGTGTGTCTTATAAAAATGAGGGAAATCTTTATGAACAGACAGGGTAAACTTGATTTTAATTATTTATTTATGTAAGCTCAGAAGCAGGGAATTTGCAGTTCCAGGGCTGAGGCCTCTGTCCATTAAACATCAGTCCAGGTTTGCAAGAAGTGCCGTTGAAGGCAGTGAAGTTATTGAGAGTCGTGGAGCTGGGAGTGAGCAGGTCTGGCCCTGAGGAAGTGACTCCACATGGTGTATTTGTCTCTAGGAGCTGTCTCTCCCCCTTGTGCCTTTGTAGGTACATTTTCACACTCGGCAGAAGTTCAGTGAAGTAGTTTAAGAGTAGGATGGGAAAGAAAAGTCTGTGCAAACATGAATCAAATTGTGATTACTACTAAGAGCCTCAGTGCTGCATTTCAGTAGGCAGATCTCATCATGCCTTGCACTGGGCAGTTTCTCAGCAGGTTAAATGTCTTTATTTTGTCCAGGAGTAGTGCCTGTGGCATTGGTCATGGACAGTAGGAGACACCCACCTGTACAGGCCACACCAATATGGTGCTAATTTCAACTCAAGCATGGGCATTGCTGGCAAGTTCTGGCACAAAGAGACTCCTGGACAACCTGAATTAGTAAGCACCTCTACTACCTTCAGCTTTAAGATTTTTAATGATGAAATCCTAAACAGGTTCTTAAAACTGACCATTGAAAGTCTGATTTACTTTTTTAAATTCTCAAGTCTCAGTTTTTCTTTGTTGGCATGCAAAAAATTGACGAGGCAAATTAACCAGTTCTCCCTTATTTTCACTGAATTTCCATTTCTAGTCTCAAGTGTAATGTAACACAGCCAGCTGCTTCTTTCCACTCCTTTACAGGGGTATGTTTATTTACATCTGTTCACTGCATTTAAGAACTGCAACTTAGACTTTCTGGTATAGATGACGACATCCTTCTGACTGATACCTTTTCCAACAGCTCACATGTTTGGCCACAGTTCAGTAAAACGTGGTAAATAAGGACTGACAGTCACTAGGATAAAAAAAATTCTTAATTTCTACCTGGAAAAAACTGCTCTTGCTCTTCATTAGTGGCAGTTGGAGACTCTCCAACCATTACAGCATATCACTCATTGCTTCTCTGATATGATATAAACCCTCAGAAAGACAGGGTCTGGTTCTTTTTCATTCTAAAGGTCAGAAATCCGGTGAGTGAACAAACAGGTAGTTAATATTGACCAGTATAACTGCGGGAATACTCTGAATATTAGCAGTCCTTAACATTTGACCTAATGATGCAAAAAATCTTGTCCTAAATATCGCAACGATTGTAAGATTGCGTATGGGCTATTTGACAGCTGTGACTTGAGGAGAAAGAAAATTTAGGCCATCTAAAAATTGTGCTTTACTCTTTGCCCATTTTCTACCCTTTCCCACCCCAGCCTGAGTACATTGGCTCAAGGGGTTCTCCAGCATCCGCTTCTTCTCCTGAATCTTCTGCAATGCCACAAAGATCGTGATTATCATTATGCCTCCAAGTGAACTATTTCTTTTTTCTCCACATCATGCACAAATAGCGTATGACTGTGCTTTGTAGAATACTTAATTCTACATCAAATGGAAGTGGGTTTCGGCATCCCCCGTGGTTAGGAGCATCTTAAAAATCTGTTTTATGCCTTTTAAAGGTTTTGTGTCAGGCTCAGGTCTGGAAAGAAGAACATGTGGGCAGGCTATTCTTGTAATTAATTGTTGGCTTTCTCTGACTGCTCTGAGAATCTGTTCTTTGTCCTGTGTATCTGATAATGTCATGACTCTAAGGTTCTTTATAGCCATAGTAGCTAATGTACCTTAATGCATTTATATTTCAGAGTCTTCAGATGGGCTCCAAGCTGGGGTCTTGTTAACAGAAACCAGAGCAGGGTGGAAGCAGCCTTCCTGATAACCACACATTCGAGGCCTCTTGATGTGACTCTTCTCTCTTGCTGTTTCCATGACCTCTCCCATTCCCCTCACAGTCTAATCATCTTATTACAGTAACAAACATCTTGCATTCTCTAATCTGTTGTTTCTAATCTCAAAATTTGTGCTTGTCTAGAATGTCACTTTTATAAACAGAGTCCAGTGCCTTCTGTTCCCAAAGCACAGGCATCCACCATGAGAGTGAGTGAGGAACCTTCTTAGGCTCTGGGAGATTTAGGGTTCATGATTAAGATCACCATAACTTCCAGGTGTCAGGTGCTGGCTTTCTATATGGAGCAAGGGAGTGTTAAAATGTAGTACATAGACAGCAACACGAGAAGAAGTCACTGTTATTTTTGCCCTTTTGAAATGCTTGGTTTAAAATCAAGCAGCAATGGGCTCATCACGGTTAGAATCACAGCTAACCAAAAGTACCGCGTGGAAATGCGGAACACCAGAGGTCCCTGGGAGGATTCAGCCCTTCCATCTCTCACCAGCAGGATTCCCACCTAAGAACGTACTGAATAAAGTCTGTCCAGCCTCATCACCTGCCAGTGATGTGGACACTTTAAGAAAAATAGAAGAGGCACCAGTGATACTTGCTCACCTTCCCAGCACCTGTGGCTTAGAATTCCTCAGATCTCAAGCAAATATTCATTCTACAGGTTTAATGAGTCAGATGCACCCAAATACACGCTGTGGAGTTAGTCTAGCCATGTTCAGTTCAGTGTTCTGAGACGTGGAGGTGTCAGGTTTCCTGTCTGTGCCCTGGTGTTCCTAGAAAAACTTGCAGATTAGATACTGTGGGTCTGCTGCATGTGAAGCTCAGTGTGCCTGGCACGTGCACCGGTATTTCCTTCCAGGAGTCTGCTACAGGTACCAAAGAAGAGGAACAGAAAAAGAGAACAGAAGAGATCTCTGCTTGAGGAAAAGCACTAACAAACAGCAGTGTTCACTCTGTCAAAGCAGGACTGTCCGAAGTTCACTCTTATGACAATGACTCTCAGCATTGTAAGCAGCTGTTCATACTCCAAAAGACACTTTTTTACCTGCTCATCAACCATTATCAGAGCTGCACGGTGAACCTGGGTTGTCTTCAGCCATGGAAATGGGTGCATTTGATCTCTTTGACCATTTTCTGCACAATTTAACCCAGACTGAGATCTAATATTAAATAATAATTTATAGACTCATCCATGCTCACTAAAAAGAACCTAATTTCTGGCATCTCCCAGTTTAAGCAGATGAGAAGGACAGCAAGAAAGGGAATTTCATTGAACTAATTAACTAGAGACATCAAAATAAAACTGGTAGGGTATTAAAAGTTAGTTCAGGGGAAAAGTAAGACAGTGAAGAGAAGCGTGCAGGGCAGGAGAAAGCAAATACATGATGGGATGAAAGAGAAGGGGAGTTTAAACAGTGATCTTTTGTCAGCAAAAGCAGAGAACATAAAACTAGAAAATACATGGGATCATCAGAATGGCAGCTGGATGTCCTTATCACTCATACTGTAACAGCTTTTTAAAGGGTGGAAAAATCCTAACTGAATAACCATTCCTTTTTTTATTTTTAACAAAGCATATGACTTTCACATTCAGAGGTTTCATTATAACCTCTGGCAACTAAGTGCTAATGGGTTCAGTTTTCATGTCTGCACTTCAGAGTGAAAAAAGGGTCAGAAATGAGTTGCATTTTTTCCTCTTCTCATTTAAAAGAAATGATATTTTGACTTGTAAGGAGCCAAGTGCAGTTCACGTGCTTGGTTTCCTCTGTGCTGCACATAAAAACAGGAAAAGCCAGCCTTTTGGCTGTGCTTCTTTTTATTGTTGGTTGTTTGACATGTTTTTCTATTACAATTCACAGCAGGGAGCGTTTATCTCCATTATGAAAACCAGTTGGGCCATTGTTAGGGAAAAAAGCTGCACTTCCCCAGGAGGAAGTCAAGTGTCTGTGCAGTGTCGTAGGAAGGCATTCTGCAGTGCATCCAACGTGTGGTGGTGCTGGGGACTCTGGGCGTTTTGAAGGAGGTGCTCAGCCACTCTCTGAGAAATGTCAGGTCTATTCAATTTTAAAAAGCCAATATTGCATCTTAGGGTTTCTTTTTCTACCTCCTCTTTCCTTCTAAAACAGTAAGAAATATAGTCCCAATGTTGAAAGCTCATTTTGCCATTTTTTCCCCAAACACAAATTCCTTAAACATTCATGTCAAACACGTCAATATGATTTTTAACTCAGAGGTGTGTGTTGATTAAAAATCAGGCCATGGGATTTGATTCTACCAGTCAAGTCTTTTGGCCAGAGCTTGGGTGGCATTACACCTTTGAGAAGACCCATAAGTTAAATTCATTCCAGGTTGAATAAATGTGATTTCATCTGTCTAGATCAACTAATAAAATGTATTTTAAATATCATCCAAATCGTTCATCAAGGATAGAAAGCTCAGGCTGTGTGCTATTTCAAAGGGGACCTCAGTCAGGAATCAGTATCTGCTCTTTTCAGCAATATTCTGATCTGAAGTCAAACTTTGCATTTGCATCATTTTATTGTCAAAATCTGAATGAAGAACACGGAAAGTCGTATTTCCATCTTGATTTATATTGTATGATTTGGTCATATATCTGGTAGGGTTTAAAATACATAATTGAATTATTCTGCTTTCTTTTGAGGTTATATACCCATTGTACTGGATTGTTATGGTTTGTTAATTTATTGGGTTAATCAAATTATTGTGTAATCCTGTATTTATTATTATTAATATTTCTCTTGGATGAGTATTTGTTTTTATACATGTCTTACAAGCCAATAACAACAGTTTTAAGACTAGAAAGCAAAATAAAGATAAAACATAACTGAATTCTCACCTTTTAAACTGCTAGTCCAATGCTTCATTTTGTGCACTTGCTTTTGGGCTCAGTTTGACCTTTGTAAAATATACAAAACCAGGAGACCAGACTGCAGAGTTCATATTCAGAGTTCTGCCTTGTGGGCTGTGATTTATTTAATACACTGACTCTTCGACGGGTGTTTTAGTGCAAGTTTTAGTGCAAAGGCTGTGAATTGCCTGTGAAATTTGCATTGTTCCGTGTGACTTTTGTTCTTTTATGAAGTCCTCAACAATTCATCGTACTAGATCGCCTCTGTGGGAAAAATATTTATTCCAAGAGATCTCACAAAGATAAAAAGCTCATTGAATATAGCAGTCCTGGCTGAGGCAAAACAGCAGTACAAGATAAATAATTGGTTCTAATGGGAAAAAAAATACAAATACAAAGTAAACAAATCTCAGATAGGGGGGTATTTTTTAGTTTGTTTCCCTAAGACTTAAGAATTCCATAAAGCAAGAGTTATAAACTTCCTGATCAAACTGTATTAAAGGTCCAAAGTCCATTTCAGACTTGAACTCCCCCTTGTTCCAGTTACTTTTATCTAAAGTTATGCAGGACTGTGTCCATGGGTAAATCAGCTAATAGTAATAAAATCTACAGATATCCAGCATTTAAAACATCCACTGACATCCACTTTATTGTACAAAAATAAAAAACCATTTTGGTATCTCTTGACATGGTGTACAGTATAGGTTTTTTGGTTGTATGCACTGTAATTAGGCAGTTTCGGCACCGTTTCTTGCTTATAAAACTTACGTGGAGATAGAAGTGACAAATGTTTGGGACTGAAGTATTTCCACTTCTGGAACAGAAAAGGACATAGAAATCTTTGAAATATTTAGATGGTGAAGGCACTTTTGTATTGATACAAATCATATTGTATGTCTAAAATGTTAGGATTTAACTTTGTTTATTGAGGGGTATAATTAATACAAGGGTTCAGCGCTTTCCAGGAGAAGAAAACCATTCCCTGGCAATGGATAAATTCCAAAAACATTTTGAAATGGAGATCAAAGTGATTTTGCTGCCTCACTAGGTTCGCATCCATTAGCAGAGGTTACTCCTAAAGAGCAAATACTTGCCTTTGAAATGGAGTAGACTGCCTCAGGTATCAGGTGTTTCCAAAAACGTTCCCCATAGAGAAATACCAAAAAAAGAATTCTTTGTCTCTCATTTCAAGGGATATTAGTTTGTATATGAATTCATATCATCCTAAAGTGTATTTTAGGAAGAAAAGAGAAATATTTCTAACAAGGCTGCTTAATCTATTTGCTTACAATCTGCTGCCTCCTCCTGAGACTGCTTTTTTCCTTGACATGAAAAAATAAATGAATGATTCATCAGGCTTCAGTGTATTCTTCCTTCTTCTTAGAAGCATTTCTTGGAAGGAGCTAAAAATTCAGCTGGAGTCTACAATAATATTCTCATGGACTTCAGAAACGGGTAGTTCATATGACACAGGATTGAAATTGATTCGAAAAGAAATTCAGGATAATACTGAAAAGTCATTACAGCACTTTCATTGAAACTTGGTAAATAAAGAGGATACCCTTGAAGATATGAATATAAAACAAGTTATTGGTGTCATTATGAGGGACAACTGGGTGAGATTTCACTAACAAACACAATCACCGTTAGTCTGTTTTCTGTCTCTAAAATCATTTAAACATCTTCCCAATTTGAACATAAGTAAATGAAAACATGCTTTATCACATGCAACAAAAATCAGCTCTAACAGATTAACTGTAGGTTCCATTAGCAGACCCAAAGCTGATCTTCAGCCTTCAGTTTGTGCAGCTCTTCCTCTACCTGCATTTTGATTGCTGCTTTTCCCTGCTCTAACTGTGCGTTAAAATCTGCTGTCATAATAAACTCTTCAACAAAAAACCCAGCAAAGCTTCTCACGAGTAAATTTAATCCCTCTCACATTTGCCTAATTTGGTTACATCTTGCTTGTCACTGTTGTTATTTTTCTGTAATGCAATAGTATCTGTAGATCCCCTGCAGGATCAGGGGCTGGCTGTGCGAGACGCTGTGTAAATAGACAGTGAGAGACAGTCCCTTTCCCTAAAGCACTTCCAGTCTAAATAGACCCAGTAGGGAGGGAAGCAGAAGGATGGAGCACTGAAGCGATTTTGCCTGAGGTCACACAACCGTTCATTAGTAGTTTTTGGGAAAGAAGCTGGTCTTTCTGCTGCCCTTCCAAAATCCTTTCCATAAACCTCTCATACGGTGATTGAAATTTTCTTAAACATTTGCAGTTGTAGTGTTGTCCTCACTTGTATTTCTGCATAGTGTACTGGTGATTTTCGTGCCACAAAGCTGATCCCAGTTCCTTTTTGTGATACTGGAATATGGCTTGCCAGCTTGATGGGCCTCCGGGGTTATTATTACCTCATAACTGGAGATTCTGTACCAAAGACTCACAAAACCTGAGCAACCTGACCTAACTTTGACATTAGCCCTGAGCTAACAGGGGATTGAACTGCACATCCAACCTGGATGAGTGTGCGATTATGATTTTAGTGGTGACTAAGTCACTTCATTTTCACACTTTTTTTATAGCTTTGGCAGAACAACTTCGAATTCTGAGGGAGTTCATATTACCCATTCTGTCAAACCAGCACCCTTCCCATGTAGGCAGGAACTTGTCTGAAGAAAAAATTCAGAGCAACACTTTCTTTAGGAACATTTCTGTCACTGCTATGTATTCTGTTCTCTTTTTTTCCACTCTCTCTCATTCTTTATTAGCAAGGAAGTCTGAATGAAAAGGAGACCTTTTCATGTGAAGAGTTAATCTTATTCTTGTACCTGTTCCTCACCTGAAGCCCTGAATTGTGTCCACATGAGCCATTTGTGAAAGGCTCACACAGAGGGTTATGGCAGTGGGAGCAGATGGAGTCCCAGGAAACAAAGATTCTCATGTGACTCCAGCTCCAAAAAGAATAAGAAAATGTATTCAATGCAAACATTCTTTTAGTGAAACCTTATGGTCATGAAGTTAAAGGCACAAAAGTCAGAAGTTTCAGCAGTAGAAGTTTCCACAGCAACTCTAAACTTGGCTGTTTTGTTGCATATTTTGATTAAACTTTTAGCTTATGTGTCTAAAATTTTGTGATTTTCTGCATTGGATGTGACCCTTAAAGTCTGAGTTAAAAGTTTGTATTCTACATTGTTCTAAATTTCTGACACAGAACCACCTCTGTTAGGCACCATGGCTTAAGCTTGAAAACTATGAGCGCAAGAATGTTAAAAAAAACCCAAAAAACTGAAATTAAGTTTCTCTGTGAACACTGACTTTAGCTTTCTGATTTTCCAGGTGTAAAAAAAATCTGCAGTTATGTTACATTAGTAGAAAGCTTTTGTGCTAAGCTTTTTCTTCAGTGCTTTTGGTTTTTTTATATAGTGGGACATTATGTCATCTGTTAATTTCAACTTCTTCAGTTCTTCACTGAGTTTGCAATCAGCTTCTTGGACAAAAGTGAGGCCTCTCAGGAACCCACAGTAGCCAGGATCACTGGGAAAGCTGCACAGACATCTAAGCCTAGCCTAACTCCCAATTTGGTACAGAGTTTACTCTTACGTGGAATTAGTCGTGTGCGCGTTAGTTCAGACCTTTGACAAACGAAGTTTTTGATTTTCATGTTGCTGACTCTGCAGTGTGCTGTCATGTGTGAAGAAAGGCACACCTGTGGTGGCTTCAGTTTTTCCTTCACAGCTGAAGCTGGCTAGTGGCCGAATTACGTGGCCAGTCCATGTGCGAGTGTCTCAGCCTCCCACCTTTGTTAGTTCAGCCCAGGCACCTAATTTCCCCACCACCTTTCTTTAGCTGTAAGAATGGGCTGTCTGTTTGGTTTAGGATTATTTTAATGTTTGTGCAGTGACCTAGATTTTAAATGAATACAAGAACTGAAGCTTCCCTACTGGGGTGCTATTTTTACTGCACGGTATTTTCTTTACAGTAAAAAAAAAAAAAAGACCAAACCAACAACCCAAACAAAACAAAAAACCCACATAAAAACTGCAGTCACCTGAACTTTATTGCAAAAGTCAAGATAAGTCAGGTAGAGGAGAATGTGGTAATGAATACATTGCAATGCAAACGTTCTCCATTCTCTGCTGAATATAGTGCAGATGATACTATCTGAATATATTTTCACTCATTTTGAAGACTCCAGCAATCCTAATATAATGCTAATGCATAGAGGCTTTAACTGAGTTTGTGAAGGAACCTAACACATGGCATTTCCTAAAGTTTCTTTTTTGATGCTGCCACCCTGACATTATTTTTTTTAATGTTATCAACAATTTTTATTTCTGGAATGCATTTGCTGTTGTTCAATAAACAAAAATATACTTTAGCAGTAATGACACAGTGACATCCTATGCTTGATTCAAGACTTTCGTTGTGAAAGTGTTCTGTGGGCCAGCACCAAAGGCGATACAGACACACAGTATATAACAAATTCTTCATTTTTCCTGTCTTGGCAGAATCCATTGCAATGGAAAACAGCAAAATCCATGTAGAGATATGATTTTTAGAGATCTGTCTCTAATATGGATGTGACTGCTGGTGTTCTTGATTCTTTTGTTTTGAACAACATCTGAGATGACCATAAGATTGCTGTGTTTAGAGGCGAGACATGAAATACAAGAAAATGGTTTTAAATCTGAAAAGAAGAACAAAAATATGCCCTTCTCCCCCACCCAAAAAAAAAAAAAAAAAAAGGAAAAAAATGTAAAATTGACAGAAGTCACAAGCCCAAGGAGTTGTTGCTTGCTGCTGACATGTGAATGAGAGGAAGGAAAATCTATTTCCATCTGCTGGGCTACACACTAATGCTGCGAGGGGAAGAAGTATTTAGGCACGTGTAAAAGATTCATGGGGATTATTAAATTGTTGGTGTAAATTCCTAGACCTGAGTCTATGCCCACAGCCCCATGAATCTCTCTATGCTGCTCCCTTGGCACCCATTTTGTGAAACATGCCCTCGGCACTGGGCAGCTGCTCAGTGTGTGCAGCACGGGCACCCCAAGGGATGCTGGCATCCAGAGGCGTGGGATTCCTGCACAGAAGGCAGGGCAGGGAACAAGCTTTGGCATTTGCAGGTGGCCGGGGCCAGGCAGCGTGAGCAGGGTGGAGAGCAGGGGCTGCAGAATGCGCTGAGGAGCCTTCTCCCATGGGAGCTGGGGTTGGCAAGAACACTGGGACCGAGGTGTGAGGTGGGCTCAGAGGGGTCTGCGGCTATGCTGAGCACCTGGGAAAGCCGCCAGCTCCTGGGCGCTCAAGCTCACCTGACCATGGTCTTTAGGTGGGGATTTAGAGAAGGGGAAAGAGCTTTTCGTGAAGACGCACAGGAAAACTGTCGATGCTGCGCCTGCGATTAGGGGGCTGCTTGGAAGCTTCCTGAGGGAATGCTGCTGCCGTTAAAGGGGCTTTTGTGTGAGCAGAAATGGTGGTGCAGAACAGGGCTCTCCCTCACTGCCCAGGAGCTTCCACTGTGGGTGGTAAAAGCCATCGGGAGTGTCCAGATGGAGCTGAGCTCCTGGCTGAGGTGTTGGGACGCCCCAAGGAGCGTGTTCGGAAGTAGATCTGGGACCACACATCATTCTGAATGCAGCATTAATTTTCTGGCTTGTGAGGACTCGGATTTATTAACAATTTGTATACTTGGAGCTTTGTGTGCTGGGCAGCACATCCTGCTCTTGTTAGTGCTAATTGCAATAGGAAATAGGTACATAATCCCCTGTCCACTGCCATTTGCCTCTAACAGTACAAGTTTCTAGAAAACAAAATTAAAACATATATAATAAGAGAAAATGCTTACAACTTGACTTGATTTCACCTTAGATCTCAGTGTTTTCAAAAATGTTAAACTGCTTGGTATTAATCAAGTCAAGCTGGGTAAATTTGCCTTTTTGATATCTAAAATGAAACTCTGTTTTATAGCTTGAAAGATTGTTTTTTAGGAAGATAAAGTTTTGAGAACCTTTGACTGATCTGTAGTAAAATATTTTACTGCAATTTCATTTGCCTGAACAAATATTTTTAGAACATTAACAGAAATTTATGGCATAAATTTCAAAGCCTATCTTATAATTTCATGTACAAATATTTATATACATGGTCCCAAGGAAGTTAAAAATGTAATGTTTTTACAGAAAATATACAATACAGCATATACTCTCCGTGCAGTATATATTATCTAAAATGAGGGAGGAGGGAAGTTTCTTTCAGTATCTCCCAGAAAGTAGCTTTCATTTAAAATACAGCTGATAAATGTTAGCAAACTGAAATTTTATTTTGTAGTACTAATACACCAAGAAACTCAAATATAGAAATAAGAAAATGTTTTAGATGGAGATTAAAAAGCAAAACAGTGACTGCAGCTACAGGAACTCTGTTTGTGACAGAGGGCAGCCTTTAGTCATTAAATCTTCTGTCCCACACATCATCCGTTCAGATTTATTGCTTTTCACAGTGAACAGTCAGGGGTTGCTACTCACAGAGTATTTGGGGAGAAGTTTGTAATGCGCCCTAAACTGAGATTTGAGTCCTTGCTTCAAGCCCTCACCCTTCTGCTGATGTTGTTAAAGCCTAAACCTGAGCTAAACTCCCTCTGACCCTCAGTGACGAATGTGCCAGTGCCCTGAGCTTGCTTGAGTTCTACCTTGCATATAATGTAAATATGTATACATATACTTATGTAAGCGAGCTCACAGCCAGCCAATTCAAGTGCCCTCGTTCTCAAATCAGCACAGGCTGTTTTCCCTGCTAATTTGCCCTCCTCCCCTGTCAGATGCAGTTTGATTCTCAAACCTGCCAGGCGTCACCTATTTTTTCACGAGCTGTCAAGTGCCTGTTGTAGCCCGTGGAGTCACTGAGCTGAAGGAGCAAGTCAGGCTGAGGCTGAGCCAACACAAAGCTCTCCATGACTGATGGGCAGGTCCTGCTCCAGCTGCACATCCCTCCCCTCGCTGATCTGCCCGTCGTCGTGGGATACAGCTCTGAGCCAAGTCGCAGAGCCGCATCAGTCTCACTTCAGTGCCCGTGAAAATCATGGAAAAGATTATTCTGGGAGGTATTGAAAAACACCTGGAGGACATCACAGTCATAGGTCACAGCCAGCACAGCTTCATGAGGAGAAAGTTCTGCTTGTCAAACCTGATTTCCTTCTATGACAGGGTAAGCCATCTGGCTGATCCAAGAAAGCCAGGAGATGAATCTTTTTGGACTTCAGCAAAGCTTTTGATGCTGTTTCTCACAGGATACTTCTGAACAAACTGTCCAGCCCACAGCTGGATAACCGTGTTACATGGTGGTTGAGAAACAGGCTCACAGGTTGGGCACAAAGGGTGACAGTAACCGGGGTGACACCAGGCTGGCAGTGGTCACTAGTGGGGTTCTGCAGGCTCCATCATCAGCTTTGTGCTCTTCAGCTTCCTCATTAATGACCTGGACACAGCACCCTAAGGAATACTAAGTCAGTTTTCTCATGACAGTAAACTGGGAGGAGCTGTCGACTCCCTTGACGGCAGGGAGGCCCTGCAGAGAGACCTCCACAAATGGCGGGGCTGGGCAGTCACCAACCGTGTGAAGTTAAACAAGGGGCAGTGCCGGATCCTCCACCCGGGATGGGGCACCCCTGGAAGCACGGACAGACTGGCAATGAGAGGCTGGAAAGCAGTGCCAGGGAAAGGGGCCTGGGGTCCCGGTCCATGGCCTGTTGGACATGAGGCAGCAGTGCCCTGGAGCCAGGAGGGCCATCCCTGTCCTGGGGGCATCAGGCCCAGCACTGCTGGCCGGGCCAGGGAGGGGATTGTCCTGCTCTGCTCTGAGCTGGAGCAGCCTCATCTCAAATATTGTGTGAAGTTTTGGGTGCCACAATATCAGAGAGACATTAAACTATTAGAGAGTGTCCAAAGGAGGGCACGGGGGTGGTGAAGGGCCTCGAGGGGAAGCTGTGTGAGGAGCTGCTGAGGACACTTGGTTTGTTGAGTTGGAGGAGAGCAAGGGGAGACACCGCAGGTACAGCTTCTCCTGAGGGGAAGAGGAGGGGCAGGCACTGAGCTCTGCTCTCTGTGCCAGGGACAGGACCTGGGAAGGGCCTGAAGTACTGTCAGCAGTATAATGCCTTTCTTCAAAGTGGTTCTTACTGTGAGACCAGCTCAAAGGCTGTAGCCCGTTGTGGGAAGAACCTGAACAGTTTCAATTCTGATGCTGATATTTCTTTAACCTGGATGTGTGTTTATTGATCATTAATCTGACCAACTGTTGGATTTTTATACCATAAAGGTGAAATTAGTGCTCTTGCTAGGAATTTGAAAGCAGTGGAAGGAGATAGCCAAGGACCGTCCAGGAGAAACATTCATAGTTACCAGGAGATATTCCTATTCATACAAAATCCACAGGCTTGGAGGTGGGAAGAACCTAATTCTGATTTTTCACAGGAGTGCTCAAGGTTAACACCAGGTTATTCTTAAGGATTTCAAGATTTCAGATTGTGATTACTGTTGGGTTTCTTTTAAATCAGAACTGAACAGAGTAATCTGAATATACCTCTTACTAATAAGTTCAGGACTGTGACGTTGGGCAAAAGAAATAACCCTAAACACTTTGAGGGCCATTAACTTTAATGTTTGCCTGATGATGAAAGAATAGTCCAGGCTCTTTGTCGGGGCTTTACAGTGTATTTCTTTAGCAGTGCGATGGCTTTCATTTGGAAACATTAAAAGGTTCAAAATTAAGAAGTGCTGCTATAATGCACACTTAATTCTTGAATGGAAAACATCTCACTTTACATCCCATCTCAGATTTTCAATGGCAAGTGTTATGGGATAGAGCAAAGCCTGCATTAAATGAGCAGTTGCTTATTTCTTTAATGTGTTTATGCTTCTGATGTAGTCTGTCAGAGTAGCTGATGGCTTGTTTATTTTTGCCCCATATAAGACATAAATGTAATAGTTTTGCTTCACAAGCCCAGAATTATCCCAGGTAATGTTCACAAGAATAATCAGTCTGATTCTGTTCCTGAAGTCAAACATCTACACCTTTTCTCAATCATGCTTTTTTTTTCAATGCTCTGTAGAAACTTGACTTCTCACAGATATATATCTGATTTGCCTGTCTCTCATTCAAAAATCTCACATTTGAACATACTCTTCTTTGCAAGGGTTAATTTCACCTCTGCTAATATTATATGACTCTATCAGTTATTAATGCAGTCAACTCATAAACACAGTTTAGGGGGTACTGGCCTTGGAAGAACTTTCCAGGAGACCAATATATCAAATCAATTCTGAAGTTCCTTGACCCTGGGATAGAATTACAGGTTTATAATTTACTCAACACTTACATGACCCAGAGAACAAAGGATTGCCAAGTCAGTCAAAACTAAATTACTCCTGACCTTAAATTAGTCATTTTCATGCTATTAAAACTATGGCTAAATAACTCTTGAGAGATTATTTTGACCGTATAAATCAGGTTTGTATTTTTCCATATTGATGCTCACAACCTGGCACTTTGCATATACTTTAATGCACGTTTAATTATTTTCTGAAAGTTACCAAAGAGCGTAACTCATGGAAGTGTATTAAATGTGGGCTTTTATACATATATGTGTCTGTCTCCGAAATGCCCAATCTTCTTGTGAACAACATGAAAATATGTAATAGAATCATGCAGAAATAGGGGGGATAAATAACTGAAGAAGACTTCCTCAACACCATTTTTAATTCCATAATCAGGCTGCCATGTTGCAAACTTTAATTTAGTATATAGTTAGATACCTGTCCACAGCCTCTGCGCTCAGGGAAATAACTCATGTGCAGAATTACTTGGATGTGGGTTTTTAGAATCAAGCCCTTCATTAATTCTGAACAGATCTTGGCCTATGCAGGTATTTTTCCTCAGTCATTTGGAAAGTTAACTAGTTCTCCATTCCCTAGGTACCTCCATTAAAGAGCTATTTTGGAAGGTGTAGGAGAGGTGTGTAAACACTTTCAGGGTTTAACTTTATGGCTGCCAGGAATGGAAACTGCATTTTCAAAATGCAACCTGAGGTTTCTGAAAAGCACCACACAGAGATAATGTATTTTTTGAAACTTCCTGTGCATTTTCAAGAGTCTCCATAGTCTCTAAGTGTCCATTATCAATTATCTTGATTGTACTTGTGACACTTTATAATTCAGGGAAATCATCAGCTATCACTCAGACTCAACTGGTTCACCAGTTCATTGGACACAGGTCTGATCTACATCTACATCATCTACAGAGAACACATTAAAGATGGGTTTGGGTAGAATAAAATGGCTTTATTTTCCCTGTGGTTCTCACAGCATGAGGCTTGAAAATTTGAGAAAAATTGACGTGATGATAACAGGAATTTTAAGATTGGGAGAAGAGCTTAAAACTTGAGATTATGAGTCTTTGTGGTTGAGAAGACTGGTATAGGAGAGATGAACTATTTTGTTAAATGTGAAGTAGATAATTTTCAAAAATGTTCCTGTCTGATTCCTGGTTTGTCAGCCTCTGCTTGATGTCATGTCAAGTTAGGTACCTTTGATTCATGGAGTGTTGTGTAAACATCTGTTGATTTCTATCTGTTCTGGTTTGCACTTCTGCCCTGAGGTTTGCTTTGAGTTTCAGGTTTGGGCAAACTGAAATTGTCAAAGAAAATTCCCTTTAAATTGAAGCCTTTCAAGTGGTTTTGTTTCGAATCCATGCCAAACCTGAGATTTTGCATAGTTTCTTTTTGCATAAGAGCCAAGCAAAAAGATAAATTGTGTCAAGCTCCTTTGGAATGGGGTTGAAGTTCATAGGTTTGTGAACTTTTAGAAAAGTACAGCTATAATTCATTATCAAGCCAGCTCAGTGTTGTGAGGACTTGTTGGAGGACAGCAGAATGCTAGGAAACTTCTGTGTAAGAGAATTAAATTAGAAGAGAAGAAGCATGTTCTTATTTCAGCTCCAAATGGACAGATGGTCATGACCTATTTCACTTCTTGGAGCACTGAAATTTTTTGCTTGAGTATGTGAATACTTGAGCTGCTGTCTCATCTCTGCAGTAAGTTCCTTCAGATCCAGAATAAAGCCAGTTGCTCAAAGAGAAGATAAAGCTGACTTGAGGCAATATCTGTATGTCTGTTCCTTGGATAAAAAAAACCATTCCATTTCAGTGGGAGTCTTGATAGCATCATTCCCAGTTTTTATTTCACTCTTACACAGGGCTTCCAAGAGGAGTTCTCAGATATTTGTCAGAGAACAATCAGTGGGCATGTGTCAAATGAAATAAAGAGCCTCTTGTTTTTTTGGGTTTTCTTTGTTTGAACATACTTCTGTATCTAGATCTTAAAAATAGCCTTCAGCAGTGCTAACATAATTAATTGTTTGTATCAAGTGTTCTAATTACAGCAATTCAGGTGGTTAGCCACCTAAATGACTGCATAATTATTTGGAAACACTTTTGATTGCAATACTGGCATCCTCAAGGCCCAATTAAAAAAAAAAAACGAACAAAACACACACAAAAAAATCAAAACCCAAAAGGTTGAGACTTTGAAGCACTAATAGCAGTTATCCTGTTAATTAGATCACCTCATGTGCACTCAATAGTATTTGGCTATCTTTTGCTTCTATCAGATATTCATTTGCTAATAACTTTCAGTGAACAAAGAGCTGATGACCTTTCAAAGGGGGGGAAAAAAAAAAACCACTTTAAAACGGAGCTTTTCCATGAGAAAACTTTCATGGGCATAGGAAGTTTGATTAATTTAGTTTTGTAGCAGAAGGGGTGAAAACAAAACTCACTGGATGCAGGCAGAATTCAGGACCCTGTTATTAGTGGAAAATTGTCAAAGTCTGTTCCAATGTTTGAACTGAGTCTTCCCAGGATGATTTGCTGTTTCATGGGATTCATAGCATGGATATGCCATTCTTGAATAGTATCCTGTAAACCAGTTTACATCTTCTCTGAGACGTGTGGTCTTCATTCTGCACCAGATGATGCAGTGTAGGGTATGTCTGCAGGGAAGAGTCCCGGTTACAGGGAGGAGAAAGGGCAAAAATCAGATAAAATGTATTCATTTTATAAGAGGATAAAATATTTCTTTTTTGGAATCAAAAGCGTATTTAAAATAGAGTGGGGAAAATTGAAGCATATTATCATTTCAGGTTCAAATGCTTTCAGACTCTTTTGTTTCATAATGACTTTTAAAGTAGTTTTCCTTTGTGTTAGGATGGAAACAAAGACAGGAAAATCAGAATTCCCTAGAGCATGAAGGCACAGATTTCCTCACTTACATTGAAAACATAATTTTTCCTGTTCTTTAATAGTAAGTCACAAGCAATTGGTATATGAACACTTTCCTTCTGTTCATCCACTGGCTGAGCTAAAGGTCTGCCAGAAAAATAAAAACGCCAAGAGATAGCATCTTTTCCTGAAAGTGAAGAAAAAATGCACGACCTTTGAACAGAAAGTAGTTTCTCAATGAGCAAGTGAAATCTCTTGAAATAAGTAGCTCAGCAAAACTTCTGGTTTCAGTGATTGTTTTCACAAGTGATGCTTGCAACTCCTAGCAAGATATTTATTTCTATAGTAAACTATTGATAAGCACTGCATATTTTCAGTATTAGGCAAGTGAGACCTGTAGGATTTTTATGCATGCTCTTACATGAAATACAGGGTGGAAAAATAATACGTGTCTGTGGTCACGTAAAGTTCCCTGTAAGGTTCTATGAGTGTGATCACTGTTGTCTGCAAAATAGTTCATGCACATGAAATCTTTTTTTTTAATAGATACATGATTTTTGTCTGGTCTTGAAATGGCAGTTCCTCCAGTGGCAAAGCAATATCCTTTCTTGGCACGTGGGTTTGCAGAAACTGGCGTTGGAGCTCAAAATGGGTTGTGATGGAAGTTTTGCAAGGACTTTGTGAGAATATCTGTGGGTTTGAGAAGGCCTTTAAAAGGTGAATTTGCAGGTCATCAAGTAGGAGACCAGTTTGAGGACCAGTTTTTGAGGGTCTTTTCTGCTGGTAGAAACTTGTTGTTGTGTCCCAAGGCTCGACACAAAACATTAGTGGAGGGCAAGGTAATTTTATTGGAAGGTGGCAAGTTTCAGGGATTCACATCCCATAACCAGGTACTCACAAGTACAATTCTGTGTGCACCCAAGCAGCCTGTCCCCCAGTCTGTGTCCCAGCTCTGCATCCAGGTGGGATGCTCAGGATTTCTTGCCATTGTGTGGAGGGCCATGTAATGCTCTACCAAGTTGTCATGCTGGGATCTCCTCAGGATCTCAGGTGCCACCAAACCTTTTTTGCCTTTGGGAGCTGACAGTGACCAGGATCTTTTATTTCCTCTGTGCTCTGCCACCTCTGGGAATGATTAGGATTTATTTCCTCTATTCTGTCTCCTTACCAGAGTGTCTTAAGACGCCAGCCCTGTTCTGTATTGTCCTACCATCACCTCTTAATGGCCTTTTTCAGTCCCTGACTGAACCTGTTCCTTTGTGTTCCTGAATTGGGTATTTTCAAATTTCAAAAGCTGTCCATAATTGTGCTGTGATGTTCACGGTCTAGCACCTGCCATCCTCACAGGGCTTTTTGTGCTGGTGTTCCCTTTCTCTAACACTTCCCCACACAGACCTTCCCATTCATTCTCCATTCTAGCCAGTCTAAGTATTTCCATTATGAATCTCTGTAATTACTGGTAGCACGATTTAAACCACAGGCAGAAAAATAATGAAAAAAAAAAAAAAAAAGATAAAGTAGGATTTCGGTCTCCCCCTGCAATTCCACAGAGAACAGTACTGTGCTCTCTCTTCCCTACACCAGAGCCTGGTCTCCCTGCCAGGCCATGGACAGTGCATCTGGCACCCCTGAAGGCCCCTGGAATAAAGACAGTGCTGGAAAAGGCTAAAATTGCTCTGCTACTCCAGTTGGAGAGAGGAGCCTAGAAGCTGAATACTGACAAATTTAAATAAAAAATAAGGCACTTTTTAATAGTATATAAAGGTCTTTCTATCAAGGCCAGATGCCTTTCTGGAAAGTTACTTTAGTCCTACACAAGGTTTTTGGCTCAGGGCAAGGGCAGCTGTGTGAAATGCAATCCCCTGCACTGTTGAGCAGGTCACATTTATGATCTAATGGTCCTGTTTGGCCTCAGATGCTGTGGGTGTCTTGCATTGCTGAGTATCTGGTGAACAGGGGACTAATTCCTACATGGATTGCTCAGGTGCTCAGGAGAGGAAGAGGAGGGAAGGTGGAGAGGGGAGAATGCTTTGGAAAAGGGCCTTTGCTCAGGGGTCAGTGACTGGGCAGTCACTTTATCTCAAGCCTGCAGAGCAGTATCCCTTGTTTCTTATCACCATTAAGGGATAAACGTATTGTCACTACTCTTTTTTTTTTCTGCTGGGTCATTCTATAAATAAAATACGACTTCATTTGGGACTGCTAATTGCCTTAAAATCCCCATGACACCTCCATGACTTAGACAGGTTTTACACCTATTTTATAGACATATAAACTAGAGCACAGCCAGGTAAAAGAACTTGAACAAGATCACCCGGAAACACAGAGGCTAGTTAAATCAATCGGTTCAAGAACCCAGAGGTTGTGTTTCCATAGCCCCTGCTGCAACTACTAAATCACAAGAATTGCTAAGGAAAGATCCTGCCAAAAGCCACTGGTTTGTTTTGGTTTTTTTAAAACCACAAGAAGCATTTTGCTTAATTCCATGGGGTCTCTCCCTAGTACTTGGTGCAGATTAATTAATTATGTATTTTTGAAAAGAAATGTAAAGCCTTGGGCAGCCCAAAAGCCACTGAAGTTTTAATTCTCAGAACTATTCCCTGACTTGACTGTTATCCAGTTCCTATTCAGGCAAAATAGGAATTAAGATTAATGACCCCAAACAAACTGGTATTTCAGAGAATCCGTCTTTGCCAGGCATTATATTCTCATGACAGAAAATCATTGAGGCATAAATACAGCGCTCAGTCATTGGTGTTTATTAACAACACCACGTTGTTCCCATAAATGATGAATACAGCGAGGAGGAAAATGAAGTCTTAAAGTTCATTAATTTTGGTTGTGGCATTTTTTGAAAGTGAGCAAACCAGAACCTATGGAGTAAGGCTGTCCCGTTCCTGTGCTGCACAGATGTGAAGGCTATTCAGATTCCAGAAATGCGTCTCTGGGAAGTTGTTTGGGCTTGGCGATGGCTGCCTCTGCAGTGTATTTTACCAGCTAGATGGTCTGTAGGTATTTTTTAAAAGATGAATTGATGGAAACTAAGTTTTAAGGAGAGACAAGTTAAAAAAAAAAATACTCAGCTGCAGTGAGTGTTGTAATATGTGGGATAAAAACGTGTCATTATCTGCCAGCATCTGTCCACATCCCAAGAACGAGTCTGTGGCTTGAGGGTGTTTTCTAAGCAAATGAGAACTGGCATGGCGACAGGAACATTTCACCTATCCTGGGACCAGCAGCAGTGATGGTCAGCGCTAACACGGGAAGTTATTGTGGCAGTTTCTAGAAGCTATTTGCTCAGAAAAAAAAAGAAAAAAGAAAAAAGAAAACCTTTGTGTTTGCATTTCCACACTGAAGAGATATCTCTATGACATCATCTTGTTTGTTCTGACATTGCAGAAAGAATGGGAGAAATAAAATGCAGAAAAGAGACCAGGGACTTATTTTGCTGCCAACAAAAAAATAGAGGAAAGATGTAACCACAATGTCCAATGGCTACTTTAGTTCTCAGAGACAGTTCAGCAGATGAGTTGTTGTTCAAGGGCAGTTGGGCTCCCAGACACAAGAGCATTCTGTAGTAAGCTTAATTACTCATTTTAATTATGCATTTTAATTAGCAGGGGACTAACACAGTGCTTTTCTCCCACTTTCTCAATAAACCCACTCTGTAATATTACAGAACAAACTTGTAACTGAAAACTCCAACTGTCTGCGGTTGAGAAAAACAACTCCAAGTTCAGGGGCTTTTCTTCTTCATGAAATCTCATTTAGTGAGCAGGTTACATCCACCTCTGATCATTTTCAGGAGTTTTTTACTTACTTTATTCTTTTCCTGGACAACATGAAGATATCACCCTGTGCTGCTGCTTCTCCCAGTGCTGTCTCCTTTGCCAGTACATTGTCTGGCCTGTTGTTCCCTCTGAATGATGTCCTAGTTCTTCCTCTTCTGGCAGTTTCCCTCAGAGCTGTTGTCCTGTCCCTGCATGTCTTCCCTGCCCCTAAATTCCGTGCTGTAGGAAATCTGCTTTCTTTCCCATTCACTTCAGGAAAGGTCGGGTTAGAGGGGCAGGTAGAAGCAGAGGCAGCTGTGTTCCGGAAGGAATTCAGAGGCAGCGGTGTATGTGGCATGGGTAGGTGGGTGAAGACAGCAAATGCCACAAAATCTTCAGCAAAACAACCAGATCCCAGAAGGCAGCCCCTGACAAACTGTACTCTCTGTAGTCACTCACTGCCGCACTCTTTCCTACCGGGACTGTACCTGCAGAGCAGGGATTTGCAGGGTCTGCAGCATTCCTGCACAAACCGAGGCTGTCAGCAGAGTGTGGTGGAGCCAAATAGGCCTCCAGGCTGCTCTGTTTTGAGGGGAGCCAATCCTAATTTATTTGTAGCTTTGAGCCAAACACGGGTTTGAAAAGGTTCAGGTAAGGATATGGTTAGACTAGAGATGATAGGTTTAAGGTGGAGTGGTGATTAGGAATAAAGGGAAAAGGGAAGTTGTGCCAACATTTTCTGAGATGTTCCCTCAGGTTTCAGTGCAAATAGCATCTTATATAATTTCCATCGTGTAAGTGGTGGAAATGCTCCAGAAGTATCTGTTCTTTACAAGGCTTTGATGAAATATTACAAGACTGGAAACCTCTCATGTTATATTTATGTTGTACTTCTCTGCTGCTCCTGGCTTGGGATGAGCTCTGGAATCAGAATCATCGTCTGACAGTTCCAGGTGTTTGCATGTCAGACTCAAGCTGCAACCTCCTCTTAACTCATGTGGTTTAAAAGGCTCAAGGCATTTTGTCTGGCTTGGCCTAGCTGAAGGCAATAATATTTTCATTTATAGGGAAGGTGATTTTTTTTTTTTTAAAATTTGGACATTGCAGCTTCCCTCGGTTTTAAAACCACATTACATAAGCTCCTTTCCCTCGTGATGAGAACCATGCCTCTTCACCACTTTTCTCCAGCAACAGAAGGTCCACATTGTGTGTGTGACTTCATATGGACCAATTGCTGCATCTGTGAGAAGCTGTCTAATTTTATCTTCTTCGGATTTCTCCATTCCCACCCTTCTTGTCCCTTGTTTTCAGTGCAAATAAGATTTCCTTTAAATCTTACCTAATAAAATATCAACCCATTTGAGGTAATCGTACATGAAAAAAAGTTAAAGTTCAGACTAGGAATCAATGTTCTTCCCAGAAACAGAGCTGGAAAGCAAATAATCTTAATCAAATGTGATGGGAAAACAAAAAGGCAGGTGGCTGAGTTCTCAAGTAACTTCCGTACATTTCAGTTGCCATCACTGATCAGTGCCTGTTTGTGCTGGCTTAGGAACTAATGCCAGTGGACAGCTCCAGACCAGATGATGCTGTATGTTACTCTGGGCAGGAGTTACCACATCATCCAGGGACCAGTATTAAAACAGAGTTAGTGTGACTCTATTTGCGTCTCTGCCTGGCTTTAGGGTTCATTTAGCTATCTCTTTTTCACTTAAAATATTCCCTGACTGCTCCAAAGCACATTAAGTTGAAAGTTATCAGACTCCATACAGAAGAAGAAGAAGAAGAGTACATCTGAACTGGTCAACACTAGCTTTTAACAAACAGAATGCTATATCAAAGAAAGATTATAAAAACATCCCTGTGGGATAGTTTTTACAGTTGCTTTGGATTCTATCATCTCTATTTTGTCCTTGATTCAATTATTTTCAACAAAAAAGAAAAAGTTTGGCTTCTTTGGCTTGAGCTACTGCCTTCCTGCAGTTAAAAAAAAAAAAAAAAAAAAAANAAAAAGCCAGTCTTAAACACATCCAAGTGTTTTAGCTGAAAGTGATGCCTTCCAGTGCTGTCTGAGCCCTGAGCAGAGGACCAAGCCCAGCCTGCAGTGGCACTTGGGCACACAGCAGGCTCTGCACCCGCACAGGCACAGCCAGAACCGGCAGAGGGGAGGCTGAGCCAGCCAAGAGGGGTCCCCTTGCCCAGCCCTTCTGGAGTAGCTGCCAAGTGATTCTGAGCATCCCGCCAGGGTGGGCACTGTGTGAACATCCATGATCCGGGACCACCGCCCGCGCCCCTTCCTCCCTGCCCTACCACCGTGACGGCCCAGGAGCCAAACTAGGAACGACTTGTTGTAGTTAAGGATACATTGGAGCCCTTTTAAAACTGAGCATCTTGCTGAGAAATCTTTGAGCAGAGAGGTAAGGAGCTCGTGCTGCTTTGCTTCAAGAGCCTTGGGTGCTGTTGAAGACACAGTTATAGATGATGTCAGTACCATTTATGGATCCAAGGATATGCTTTTTCAGTAGACATTTCATGGTACCCATTATAGTTACAGATGTTGCAAGCTTCAATTATTAATTTACGTGCTCATAACTTTCCCAAAGCCAGATCACTTCTGTTCAAATGTCATTTTGTTCTCCTTTACAAAATGTTTTAGGGAAGGGTTTTGACAAATCCTTATTTCCCATTGTTTAGGTTAAAAGATGGAAAAGCTTGGAATTGTGTGTCAATAAAGCTCTAGTTATATTCTTTTGAGCATAACATACAGACAAAACAACCCCCTCAATTCTTACCACCCACCCCACCTCAGTGTGGACTCTATCCTTACGAGGAGAGCTTAAGCTTGGGTTTCTGGGTAAATTTTTTAAAATCATTGAATTTTTTAATGGGCTGGGAAGCATCTCCTTGAGAGTGTGTGTGTGTGTGTGTGTGTGTGTGTGTGTGTGTGTGTGTGTGTGTGTGCACATGTGCCACTGCCCTCTGGTGCACAGAGGCAGGAGAGTTTGGCTGCTGTGTAGGGACAGAGGTGTGGGCACCCACCCACCCCTGTTCCTGCTTGGAGTAAGTGCTCGGGGCCAGCTCTTGGCTTTTGGGAGCCAGGCTACGAAAGGAGTTGAATCCTCACCCTCGAGGGAGTCAGCAACCACAATCTCTGTACAGATGTGTCCCTTTCTGTCTCGTGTCCGTAGAAAATGCCACGTGGAAATAGTGTGCAAACGTGGCGTCCGTCACAGCCCCCTCAGGCTGTTGTCTCACCAGCTGCATATCCCAAAATAGCCGGGAGATTTGCTGCAAGTGGTGCTGTGCTCCTACTGAGCAGCACCAAAGCAGGGCCCAGAGCATCTGTGTCCGTTTGTTCTCTCCTGGTGGATGTTTCTGGCATGCGACAGATTGACACCTTCAAGGTGGAAAGTTTTGCCTAATCCAGGGGTTTGGGATAAAATAGAAGGTTTAGCAGGGTAAATATATTGGGCTACACGCAGGATAAATGTAAGCTGGTCAGTAGTAGCTGTAATTATCCATTACGGACATTAGTGGTCAGAAACCTGTGAAAATCAGCTGAAATCTCAAAAAATGTTTAGGATCACGGCCACACTGCCCCAACCTCCCATCAGGAGGATAGCTCTGCTTGCGGTACAGAGCAGGAATTTATCTCATCTGGAGCTGCTCTTTATCACCTGGAGCTGCTGTGCTCCCTGAGGATTTATTAGGGCAATTAAGATGACTTATGCACGTCTCACTCTATGGATTTGCGTTTTTTCATGCTATTTTTCCATCAAAGTCAGGTTTCACACATTTCTGGCTCTCAGTTTAACACTAGTGACCATCAAATCTGAGCAGTCACTTCTATTTCAGAATTTGCTCCCAATGAGATTGGTGTGAGTTTTGCCAATTGGAACATGATGACATCAAGTGCTTTCGAATTTATAGTTGGGTGGCCCTCTTAGCTGTATTTCACAAATAAATTACTTTTCTCTCTAAAAATGAGGCCTGTTCAACTGTGCATCAAGTTCCAAGAGTTCAGTCTCATGGTTTTGAACTCTTTAACTTGATAACACATTGGAAAAAGTTCTGTAGCCCTGTTTTCTGCTGAAGGAGGAGAATTAGGACAAAATTACTGCCTTGGTTTGGTTCCATCTCTGACTTCTTTAAGCTTGTCTATTTAAGCCTGTTTAAACAGTGCCTGAACCGTCTCATATGGATTAGCCTAATAAAAAACCCCTCAGGTATATATATGAAATTTCACATCATTTATTTCTAGAGGATGATTTCAGTTTTTTATTTTAACTGCTGCACAAGGGAGGTAGGCTAACCCCTTAAACTTATATAGTGATTCTTTTCTGGTTATTAAATATATATATATATTTTTGTAGGGGCTGACAAAGATTTCTCTATCAAGTCTGTGCCATTTGCAAGCAGAATGTCACCTCTGTTCTAGTCAGCAGCCACAGGAGCTCAGCTGGGGTCCTGAATGTCAAGCTGAGAGCTTTTTTTTTCACCATAATAAAGGTCCTGGCAGGCTAAACTACTGGTAGCTGGTCAGTGACACTTCTGAAATCCCTTTGATAGGCTCACACAAGTGTAAAGACAACAAAGGTTGTTCTTTAGTCATACTCACCCTGCTTTGTCTTCTGTGTGTTTGCATGTGTGAGTGTATTTATGTGGATGTGTGCATGGATATACACAGATAAATGAAATATGAGCGTATAGGTAGGACAGACACCTATTTGTCCACGTATTTAGTATTCTTCTGGGACTTGAAGTAGAAAGAGCAAGAAAAATCTACTGAAGGCTTACTTTGAAAGCCCAGCTGTGGTGTCTCACCCGATCAGAAGCTCTCAGGCACAGGGTAGGATTATTGGAGTACAGGGCCAGGAGTTGGACTGGAGGATCCCGACGGGTCCCTTCAAACTCAGCATATTATATGATTCTATGATAAGCATTATTTTTCCCAAAGAATATTTATAAAAATGAATAATTATGCTAATTCTTAAAACACAGGCCCTGCTTGTTTAGCCTTTATTTCCTTCACTTTGAAATAATCCACTGTAACCTTTCCATTTTTTAAAGACTGTGTCTCTAATCCCAAGTAGGCGATCAAGCCAATACTTCCTTTTCCCCAGCCAGACACACTGGCAAGAGGCAGCAGATTGTGTTTTCAGGAGACTCGAGAATCTTGCTGGAAAACTTTCCTGGGATTATCATCACATGTCAAGGATGATGTCCATATAGAACACAGATTTCCCAACAATGCCGCTTCCTTGGAAAGAAAATTTTGTTTTCTTTAGTTCACTCATTTTGAATGAATAAAGGAGTCCAAGGGGAAGGAGTCGGTCCTTAAAGAAAATACTCGTAATTACCACGTTCCTGCTTCCTCTCTCTCTACCCTGCCAAAATTCACTGTAAAGAAGAGGGTGTGGTCATTAATTGCCAGCCAAGTGGCACAGTTAATGTTCTGCAAATACAGGATCCACAGGGTGAAGTGATACAGCTGAGTAATAAAATGTCCCGTTCTGTGTTTGAATACCAATACAGACACAGACATACACACACGTGCTGAGAGGATGTGTTGTGTTCATTTTTATTTACTTTTTTTTAGGATGTGACACTTTGATTTTTCTTTCCTTCAAAGTACTTTGTAAAGGACTTAATTTCTGTGCAATAGAGCTCATGGGCAAACACTCAGTAAAAGCAAAATAAGGAATGCACTCATGGTTCTAAAAACCTTTCACATTCTTCAAACTGAAGCCAGTTGTGTACAATGACAGTAATTCTGTCTAATCCCCTCCACATATATTATCTTTGTACACCTGCTTTCATTGTCTCACTTATCAGTTTTTAATAGTTAGAACCAGAGTTTGCAGGAGGGCAAAGCAGCAGAACAAAGCATTAATGCACACACAGTGTGCTATGCTGCAGTTTTGCATTGTAAAGATAAAACATCGCTGTAGAGTTCGGTGCTTGGAGTCAACATCTTCCATTAGGACATTATTCCTCCTTCCTGCCCCCCCCAGCTGATGTCTGTCTGTGTTTGTGTTCCTTGGCAGACTGTCGGAAGCACACAGAACAGCTGTGAAAGTCATCAGGAGAATGCAGTATTTTGTGGCCAGAAGAAAATTTCAGGTAAGCAGCAGGATTAATCACAAGAGCATCTCATGAGCTTGTGTGACATTGAAGGTGCTCTCAGGGTGGACTTGTCTTGGTGAACGTGGTTGTAATAAGTCAGAGGTATTGCTGAGGTTCTTGGTCTCACACCTTTTGTGGATTTTTTGATGGTGTGGGCAAAATTATCAGTGCTCTGTGGGTGTAGCATGATACAAAGCCGACTTTGTGGAGTCAGCATCGTTATTTTTTACTTCTCTTTTTTTACTGCAATTGTTTTTTGGAGTTCTGTTTGTTTAACTGTACTGACCAGTACTTACCCATCCACTAGCAGAAGTGAAGAAAACACTGGTGTTGGGGTGAAAACACCTCTGTGAGGGTGTCTGCAAAAATACTGATCGTAACAAGAATGTTATCACCTGATCAATTAGGGAATGTTCAGTCCCGTGCTATGTATGGCTGACAGATCAATAGGCCTCACTGAGGAGTACTGCAGGTGCAAAGTTGCTCTCACAGGTGTGACCCAGGTTTCCAAATGTGCTTCCCAGAAAGGCACCTCATAGGCCATAATTTAGAACATTGTGGAGCATCTGCCTTCTGGAAATTTGCTGTCTTTATGAAGCGTACAGTTAATTTTCTCAATCAGGTTACAGAGTGCTCAAACTAAATGTGCTGCATGGAAAATACTGTTTCATTTTGCCTGTTTAGTGAGACTTATTATGATAAAACTTGTTTGGAATGTGATCCTGATATCATCATTCTCATCATCCATGGGCTGGAAATGCCACGGAAATGAAAAATTAACTTTTGGACTGATTTTCAAAGCCCTCACTATTTCCATCTCAAGGTTCATGCTTTTTTGTCCAAGAGGACCCACTGCAAGTTAATGGCCTTTCATAATCCTTTTGAAGAGGTTTTAAAAAAATAAATCAAAAAGCTACATTTCAGGGAAGTTTGATTAGAGCTGAGCACTTAAATGCGAGGGATAGAAGCCTGAGATAAGCTCCCAGCACTCAGAAGTCTCTGAATTAGGGCAGACAGAATATCTTATATATTTCCTAATCCCATGCAGACATGTATCTTCAGATAACCCTACCTTTTGAAAGAAGACTAGGAGAAGTCAGTTTGTTAAACTCAGGAAAAAACGGGACAGCAGGATTATATTGTAAATATACCAGAGAGATAAACAATATGGGAAATTAAAAAGAAAAAAAAAGAAAATAGAGACAACAATTCTGGAAAATATAATCAGTTTATAAATGAGTTAGGTAAAAAATTAGGGTATTTCAAACCACCAGAGACCTAATGTTCTGGAGCTGTCAGACAGTAGCAGTCATGCCAAACCTTAAAAACTGAATTTCATCAATCTATGGAGAGAATTCTGTGAGTCGGTGACAGGGAAAAAGAAGAAGAAGGAATAATCTTTTGTTTCTTCCTTTCTCGGGGCCAGGAAATAACAGTTTATAGGACTCCCCATGCTAATTAGATTTTGGAAGTTCAAAGCTGGATAATATTATTTAGTTTTTCATGCGGAATGTGGAATACTGAGCTCAAATAGACAGGATTTGGGATTATGAAAAAAATGAAAGTTAAAGGAGTCGTTCAAGTTCTGCATTTACCCCACTTCCCTGGAAACTCATTACCTCCTGGCTTCAGTTGTATCATTCTAGCGTTTCCTAGTAAAAACATGACAGGGCATTGTGCCAAAGTTTGGCAGGACATAAGATGCCCAGATCTAAAGCTTTATGGAAAAAGAGGAGGGAGAAATGGTAAAAGCTGGAGGGATATTTTTACTCAGCTTCAGAGAGGACTCAGGCAGATTGCAGTGTCCAGCACTCTGCAACTGTAGGATTTGGAGCTGATGGTTTGGTAAAAGGGATAACAGACAGAGGACTTCTTTTGTGGGGGAAAAGAAATTTCACTGGGAATGAGCAGAATTAATTATGCACATAGTAACCCATGGGGGAGAGGGGAGGGGAGACTCCCCAGCACATCCAGGCTCTGCGCCATGCATGGTGTTTAAATAGAGAGTGTCCAAAGGAAAGGACACAGGATTTAGCCAAAATGCTCTCCAGGCACCCCCACTAGTCCATCTAAAGAGGGATACTGGCACTGCTTCTCGGGGTGAAGACAATAGGCTGTTTTTCTGGCCAGAAATAGTGATGTGTCAGCGTCTGCAAGCTGTGGAGCTGGCGAAGGGGAAAAAAAAAAACAACCCAAAAAAAAAAAAAAAACCACACCAAAAAACAAACGATAAGCTGAAAGCTGAAACCTCCCTGCCCCGCAAAGCCTCTGCTCCCAAATGCATTCAAATGCACACACACACCTCCAAAGGCACAACTCTTCTGAAAGTGTTGGTGCAGGTAAGTGCTGAATGCAGGGAAGGCATTTTGTCACGAAGAGCTCTCGCTGCTTCATTCATTTCACGGGATTTGTTTCCATTCCAGTTCCATGCTTTCATTTGAAATTTCTAGGATTGCGTGGCTGCCTTCCAAGCATGACTCCAGCACATACTGTAGGTGTTCAATGCATGTGTGCAGTGGTGCATGCTAATGGCCCTGGCTGAGGCTGTGACAGAGTGCAAACAGACAACAAGATGACTAATGAGCTGTTTTCAGTAATTTCCAATTACTAGATTTGCAGTTTACCTTTGCTTTTTTCTCCCCCCTCCCCTTTTACTTGAGTCAGAGCCAAAAAGGGAGACATCTTGCCCCACATTTCCCATAAGGGTTCTCAAAATGCTGGTCTTTCCAAAAGGCCATGATTTGCGTTTTTACCTCCACACACACATTGATTTCACTTACTAAAGTTCCACCCATGCTGCACTTTTTATAACCACATCACTCTATGCAAATTCTCTAGACCTGTTTCAAAATTCAGCCACAGTTGTTGCAGCAAGAAACCAAATCTTGGCAGAAGCATCTGGATTCTCATTAGGATGGGAATAAAGCCGGGCAGGTGGCAGTTTTTTCACTCCCTTGCATTTTTTTCTGTCCTTTTTTAATTTGAATTGCACCTTTTTTTTCTGATCTCGAAGGTATCATGAAAGACAAAGGAGCACAAGCAAAACCCACGTGCAGCAGTCTCCTGACTTATGCAGAGCATCTGTCCTCCCTGTTCCTCAAGCAGCAGTATTTCTGTCACCAGACATCTTTGGTCTTCAGAGACATTTGATTCTGGGTCCAAGTGTTCTGAGTTGGGCTGATCCCTAGGGTTCAGTCCCCTGACATTATGATTAACATATGGCTTTGGAATGAGCCAGGAGATGCAGCACATGAGAGTCCCAGATAAATGATCCCCCTTGGGTTCGTGTTTCCCAAATACACTGTGAAGGGCTAATATTTTGCTCAGTATGCAGTAACATGAAGACATGACTCTGACTGACAGTAATGGGAATCATTTGGCTCCATCTCCACGACAAATATTCACTCCCGCAACGGCTGCATATTTTTTATTCATTACAACAACTGTTGCAAAATGGCAGGCAAATAAGTAGATAAAAAAATAGAAGGAAGGCCTGTCTGAAATAAAAATCCAGTCTGACCAATAGTCACCTTTCACCATGATGCCTGCCTCCTTTCCCAGCAAGCTCGGAAGCCGTACGATGTCCGTGACGTGATTGAGCAGTACTCCCAAGGACACCTCAACATGATGGTTCGCATAAAAGAACTCCAAAGAAGGTAGGCCCTGTTCACCTCATGAAATATCTGATTTCTCTAGTGCCAGCTGGCTTTAGGAGAGATGTGTACTTAATGAACAGTAATTGTCCAAAATTGCAAGCACAACAGGGAGCACAATATCTGGAGGATTTAACTTGGAGCCATTTTTAACCCTTTTTATGACCAAGTTTACAATTATCCTTTATTCTCCTCTCCTTTTTCTCCAAGTGGAATTAAAAGAAATGAAGGTGCATGCTGTGAAGTTTACAGTGTGATCCAAGCTTTTCTTTCCTCTTCTTAGAAAAGGAAAACTTTTCAAATAATGATTTACCTTTCTCTTTCCACTCTGTGGTTCTCCACAACTGGGAGAAATCTGTTTCGCTTGTGCTGCACTATCTGGAACTTTTCCCTGCCCACATTCCTCCATGCACATGCTTTCTCCAAGTTTGGGGCTTGCAGCTGAAATATTTTGCCACAAAACTATTCTCTTCTGTTTCAGAACAAAGTGCTTTTCTCTTTACAAATTAGTGCTGTGGACTGGGACACCAGAATGAATTCCCCTGGCCCTTAAATGAAATGAAAAAGAAAAAAAATCCTATTGAATGGAATCTACTGTGTCAACATATATAGATATTAAATCTGCCTGCATGAGGCTCTAGGAGTACTTGCAAATGTTATTAAGAAGTCGTTCTGTTTGTATAGTCTTTGTTATTAGATTACATAGGACACAGGAGAACTGTGTTTTAGTTACAGCTTGAAAGTCTGAGAAATATTAGTACTCACGAAAATAACAATAATAATATGGTTTGATTTTGAGGAAAAACTCTTAAAGAGCTAAACTGCTGACTGTGTGTGCAGAAAGTCATGCTAGTCTCATGTTTTTGCTTGTTTTGGTTTGGGTTTAGAGCTACTGTAAATTCTCATGTAAATTATGCTCCCGCGCTTAGCAACAGAGTTTAAGTCTCTTGGTAATTGCTCTGCTGGTAATTCTCTGTTTGCTTCTCAGGTTGGACCAATCCTTGGGAAAGCCAGGTCTTTTCCTCCCAGGTATAGTGACTGCGTTTTATGCAAAATTATTATCTTCATAACTTTGGGAAAATACGCTTGGCTACAGTAATGTGGATTTATAATCCGGCCAATTATACATGAATGTAATTCTGTTAATAAGCCCTGGAATGCCTGTGTAAAGATAAATACCTTTCATTCAGGTGGCAGTGGAGCAAATTACTAATAAATACTAAAATGTGTATTAGTACATGATGAGATGGAAATATCCTGAGGGAAATTCTTCCACAAGATTATTCTTTCTAAATCTCTTGTGCTGGGATTACAATATATATTGATTTCACTTTAAAAGGTTTCTTCCTTTCTGAACTCAAGTCCCATATCCCCAAGTGACTTGGAGCGCAACTGAGGGTGGCAGAGTAATTTCAGAGCCTCTAAAAAACGGCATGTTGTCAGTGGTTAATATTATCAGAACAAGGAATATCATTCAAAACACATTTTCAACATCTGATTGCTGCAGAAGGCTCAGTAGGGCAATCCTTTTTTCCTGTAGCTGGTTTTGGACCACAGGAAAAGAATCTGTCAGCTTGAATACTTCTGTAAGTATTTATGCATGGGAATTCATTCCACAATGTGCAAGCTAAATTTATGGAAAAACATCCCTTACCTCCAAGAATGTATTATTTATTTCAAGTATAGCATTACCAAACTGGAACTGCAATTTGTGCTCCAAAAGACCGGTGTTAGAAGCACTTTTTATCAAACAGTTTCTGGTTTCAGAGGAGGTGAATAACTAGAAGCTCATTGTGAAATAATGTTCTGAGAGGTTCAAGAAGCTGAAGATGTTCAGGAAGTTTGGTGTCACCAAATCTTGAGTCAAAAGGGTGACAGAAACCACTGGGAGGGTCTTAGGTGGGCCTGTGGCTTTGAACAAGTGTTGGAAAGAATCTAAAGTAGCAAGGAACTGACTGGAAAAGGTAGAATGGTGGTTGGGCTGGTGAGCTCAGTTAGAGGTTTGCAAGACCAAAACCAGAAGTTATTTGATCTAGTAGGTATTTTATCTAAACCCTCCACAAATCCAAAAATAAGATAAGTGGTTCCAGAGAAACGGTCTGCAGAACTAAACCTAGAGCTAGTTTGCAATTACTCCTGGTGTTATCCAACCCGCCTTTACTCCCAGGACTTTCCAGGTGGTGAGCAGTGAAGAGTGGGTGCAGTATTTGCCTGTTTGGGGTGAAAACAGATTTTTGCACTGTCCTTCTCTAGAAAAAGGGTTACCTCTGAGTTTCCCTCAGAATGCATGGCTTATTCTACACTGAACATGGATTTTCAATGTAATACTTTTCCAGGCATTGCTAAAATCCTCATTTTTAACAATATGGGTGTTTCCCCCAGACTCTGTTATTTTTGTACTGATGACAAGCAAAAAAGAAATGACAATGCAAAGAAAATTAAGCTGCCAAGGAGAAAAACATGAAAAGAATTTTCCTTTCCAGCTCCCTTTTTTTTTCCCCCTGTTTTATTATACTCCCATTTAAAGAATCTTAAGGTCTGATTCCAAGCCTGTTGAAATGAATGGGAATCTTTCCAGTGACCTCAGTGGGGTTTGAATCAGGCTGTTATTGAAACCCTCTTGTGGACTTTGATAATATTATATAAAGTAATTGCAGCCTGTCTATAGTATTATTACCTTTCAAATGTGAATGATGTCATAAAAGATCCAGAATCTGAATTCACTGGAAGCAATAACTGTTATTTTTCAAGTTAGTTTCTCTCAGATAAAAAGCACTAAAAACTGTGTTAAAACAAGATAAGGATACGAGAAGAGAATAAAAGCCATGCTGGGTCAGAGCAGTCCTGACTCCGACGGAGCCAAGAGCAAGGTGCTTTGGGAAATGTGTAAAAAAGCCTCCAACCTTCCTGTCAGCTTTCAGCCCTTTGCACATCAGAGGCTTCCTGAGAAGGTTGCAGTGTATTTAGTGTCCAAAATGGTTTTCCTCAACAAACTTGACTAATTACCCCTTTAAACTTATAACATCTGCCATATTTTGTACAAAGAATTCTCCTAATTCCACCTTCGGGTGTGCATGTTGTGAGGAATTCTCCCTTTTTGCTTGTTTTGGTCTTGGCGTCTGCTACCTTTCTTTGAAACTCCTACAAGCAGGAGTGGATTTAAAAACACTACAATAATGAATCAATTTTCCGAGGACCTGGACCCCACTTTTATGAGTACATTCAGAAGACTCTGTCTGAGTTTCATTGGAAGCCTTGTCCCAGTGTTCCAGGGGACACAATTTTGTCAGATGAAGCAGATTCCTGTCATAATAAACATATGCCTTAATAATGGAAAGTGTCGATGTAGAGGCAAAGAACATATTAATTAAATGTATGGAATCAACAAAGTAGATGCATACAATGATACAAATAAAAAGAGTGTCATACTTGACCTTCACTACACACTAAGGACTTAACTGCTTTTGAATGCAATATTTGAGACTTACTACGGCTTTTCAGGGGCAAAGGTGAAGAATAATGCCAAGGTAAAACAGAAGATCCAGTGTTTGGGTTCAGAAAAGTACACAAAAAGCTGATGTTTATCTGTAGTTTATCTGAACCTCTTGGTGCTGCATGACATGGGTGGGAATGCCTGAAGAAAAGGGCTTTCTTGCAAAATTTTGACAGTTCCATTGTTTGCTTTTTTTTTCCCCATTAACTGCCACCTAAGGTTTCTGATACTTTTGCCTTCCCATCTGTTAAGAAAAAACTGGGTCACTGTATCATTTAAAGTGTAATAAATGTGCTCAGCTTAATTTTTATCTTTTTTAAGTCAATTAATATTTGAAATGAGAGATACCCATATTTCTGCAGGAAGTGATTTATCCCATCCTTCCTGGAGATTAAAATATTTTGGCAGTTTACTTTTTAGGCTGTCCAAAGGAAATCAAAAGTGCCTGATCCAGGACCATGCCTTACCTTTTCTTAATTTCTTCTACTGATCAGCTGTAAAAGGTTCTGACTGGCAAGAAAAGAAACTCCAACCAAAAGTCACCATGTCTGAGGCAATTTGTTATTTGCAATTTTATGGGTTTAAAGGGGCAATCCTGACCTTCTTTTTCAGCAGCACACAGAGTTTACAAACCCAAGAATCCAGATCTTGCCATAAGCTCATCACAATTTTCCCTACATGGAGCATTTGGCAGAACCGAAGCAAGCACAGGTGCAGAAGGCTGCATTTGCACCAAATTACCCAAAAGAAGGCAGCGGTGTCTCCTGGGCTGGCCTGCTTTCTGAGATACCATTTACAAAGGTTTTGAGATGTCTTCAGCGATCTGGAATATTCTTGGTGGCACAATGGTCATATTGCTCATTTTCTGCTTGAAAGAAACTGATGGCTTTCAGATAAACTTGAATATTTTGAATTAGTTCCCCTCTAGCTGTGTAAAATAGGGCTCTTGCTCTACAAAGCAGAGTTGTTTCCAGCTTTTACCATCTTCAGACCACCTCTCTGCAATTCATTCACTGTCCTAAAGCTCCTCATAAGTACTTTTTCCTAACCAAAGGCAAAAAAATATTTTCTTTCAAGTTTGGTATATTCTGAAGAGATGGAGAATACTAATTGTGTGAAAAAATAAGATTATGGTGCCATTCCTCATTTGATTTGCTTTCTTCCTCCTGCTTATATCAGTATATGTTATTTATATCACATGCTTCCATTTGGGGAAAGACTTATCATCTGTTGAACTGGTGTGAAGCAAACCTAAAAATGTTTGGGGTTTTTTGTTGGTTGGTTTGTTAGTTTGTTATTTTTTTTTAACCAAGAGGCATCTCTTGTTTTTCACTAGGAAAATAGATGAGCCAGCTTTGGGAAAATATTAGGAAATGAATATAGGATTGTGTTGTTTTGAAACCAGAATAGTATGTATACTCAGGAAGGCAAAGACTTTCAAGGAAGAAATGTCCTCATTAACATATATTAATCTTATTAATTTGTATTAACAACTATTCAGTCTCCTGAATTAGAATGCCTATTGCTTATATACTCGTGTTTTCCCTGGTTCAAATCTAAGTATATAAAATTATGGGTTTGTATCATACCAACCATGTGATATAAGATCTTTTCAATATTTCTTTTATTTCTGAGTTACAGTTTTTCCATATATATTTTCATCCAGTTATAAGTAATTGTGCTTCCTTTCATCATGATCATTTCTCTCTGTGCTTTTCCCATAAGTATTACTGGATTGCTTAGCTGGTCTCCGTTTTATTGCAGCTCAACACAAAGAGTAAAATCTCAATACTAAAAGAAAATTTATTTTGGATTACAAAAGGAAGACTGGAGAAATCGAGACGTTTCAGATTTATAGTTGGCCATGCAATCTTCTCAACTCTTTAAAAATGAATAATCTAATAATGCAGGGAGTTTAAAATCATCTATCTAGAAAAGACTCAAGAGAGAAACATAAAGAGGAGCTAGAAATCAAATGTACTGGAGCGACTTTGTCTGAGCTCGTGCCCTCCTGCCTGACCCCAGTGTCCGGCGCATTGTGCACACCCCACCTCTGCTTTGAAAGACGGTCTTTATTAGAAGGAGAGGCTGGTAAATTCGGGCTGGATGCTGTTCCCCATGGACACTGAGGAGAAACTGGGGAAGAGCACAGCATTGTGTGACTTGTACAGTGTGCGTGCCAGCAGAGGGGTGCATGAGACACAGCTCCATGCCTGTGCATCATTCCTTCCGCTTCTGATTTTCCACATCTGTGACAGGAGTGCCACTTGCCACAATTCAGCTTCTTACTGCTTATCTGCTTCCTATTTTCTTCTCTTCTCTTCCTCACAACTTTCAGAAATAACTAAAATAGGAAACACTATTAACTTGGTTTGGGATGTCTTGGTGATTATCTGAAGGATGGAATTAGAGCTGGTGAGGAAATGATTATTTTATTATTTTAAAAATTATAAAATTTTTAAAAAGTAAAAAAAACTTTTGAAGTATTTCTTCAGGTTTGGGGGACTTTTGGGGCTTAGACCTAAACAAAAAAACTACCTGCCCACTGCTGTTCAAAGCACATCCCAATTTAGAAATCCTTAAGGTCATGCTTTTTTTCTGATATATACTTTGAAAGATATACAGATTTACTAACTAGAAAGTAGACAGCAGAGCCAATTATTTCATTTTGGCAGAGATGAGCACAGAGATAAACTTGAGCCTCAGCCACTTACATTTTAAGAAGTTTCTGAGGCTGTGAACAATGAATAGCAGACATGTATGAGCCAAGCTGTGTCATTTATTGTCTGTCCCACATTTTTTTCCTGACTTTATTTGCTCCTGGAGGTTCTCTGGGGAAACACTTCTCTTTTCTAAGCCTGCAAAGAGCTGCCAAAGGGTGCAGGACCTTTTAAAGGTTCTGGATGATGTGTGGAGGAGAAGGAAAGCACAAAGTGCTCTTGCCAGCATTGCTTTTGCAAGTCTTCCTCTGGGCTTGTGGTGCATGCAGCACAAGTTACCTTGAGGTGAACTTTGCTGCAAATAGATCACTAAACATATCTCATGAGCAAATATATATGGTAAAGCAAGTGCCACTCCCTGAGAAATCCAGGAATGTGAGTTCCCTACAGGATGAGCGCACACACAGGCACTCACTGTGAACTCTGATGCAGTGTAAATTCATATCTCAGCCTACCTTCCAGCAAGCCTTGCTCATGCCCTCAGCAAAATTGACTAAGATAGCTTTAAAAACCAAACCTTAATCAACTATAAAAATGGAGCAATGTACGAAAAAATCCAGGAGTAACTACTCCATACCAATATTGGAAATGCAGTTTAGTAGAGAAAAATGTCCAACTTCCATCGACATCAGCTTCTAAGTTATTTCAGTATTGGGCCATGGTTTTTAACTTGTGAATGTTATCTCCCAACTCAGAATATGTGTAGGTTTGTGCTTTATTCCCTGTGCAACAACACCCTCGAACTATGGCGTTCCTTAGCAATAGATCCTGTGAACAGAAAGGGCAGACCCCATTTTCCCCAGTTTCCACTCTTGGCTCCCAGTCCCACCATTTGCAGTGGAATGTGGGCTTTGCTAACCAGGTCTCATAAAGAGCAGGAGGGAAAATGAAGATGCAAGAGCTTTTCCCAGTGTCACTCCTTTGCAGAGAGGAGATGGATGGATGGATGGATGGATGGATGGATGGATGGATGGATGGATGGATGGATGGATGGATGGATTTATAGATTATAGACAGATGGATCAATCTCTGCCACTCCAGCCCTTGAACCCCTGCATAGTGCTGCCTCCTAGACCTGCAACCTCAGTTGAAAACTATTCTGGTTTCTTTATGTAAAGCAAGTTTACCTTGCTCAGGCCAGTGATACTCAAAATTGGAGGTGTGCCCAGGTACCCTGCCTGTTCCATCCATCTAACTACATGCAGTTCACTGAGATAATTAAACAACAAAACAAGTTACTCCAGACTCCATCTATAGCCCTTCATGTCCACAGACTACCTCTACCAAGGTCCAAGTTGCCCTTTAGACTAACTTAATCTTGTCAGTCTGACAAACTAATTCCCTTCTCTCCAGCCACTCTCTTTCACTTCTGTTTCATTCTTTCTTGTTACATTCATGTATTTTATGCTACCCTGCTATTACCAGATTTTTTTTTTTTTGCTTTAAATACCATAGATCCAATTCATAGTTTGAATTTATTCTCCATCTAATGAATGTCCCATTTTTATTCTTCTTTCTTTAGAAAAAGGGGTAGACAAAGGATACTACAGTATAGGAGCCAGACTGATCCGGCTGGAGGATAAGGTATGTGCATGAAAGCTTGCTTTTTTTTTCTGAGCAATGATATCTGATCTAGAGACCTGCAAGATAGTATCTTGGCATGATTTACTTTAGAATTACAGGGCTCCATAATAAAGAATAATATCTTGATTTTTGTGAGGGAGTTGATGAAGTATCATGTGCATGTTGTTCAGCATTAACCATTTCCCTGCTATGCAGTTTTGGTTCTTGATTATAAAAGGAGCTGCTTTCATGTTGGACTCAAATCACACACCTTGCATACAAGTGCTGTGAACTGGCTGGTGTTTGTCACAAAAGAGTTAGTGAATTAAACAGAAATGTTAGTGTCAGGAATCTTTGTGAATAGCAGCGGTTGACATCTCTGTTACAAATCCTGAGATTCTTTAATGTTTACTGCATTTTTTCCCCCTGTGCAGTTACCTTTGCACATTTTCTGTGCCTCCCTCACTGTCTTCTCTCCAGGAATATGTTCATCTTTGTTATTAATTAGAGTTACTTAGCAGTGTGCCCAAAGGCCAAAGCTCAGTGAGGCTCTATTGTCTTAGACCCCTTCCAGACATCCTCCTGAGCTTTTTCCACTCAAGTGATAACAAAAATACAAGTTTGCTCAAAACTCAGACTCTATTTCTCTAACAGTGTTTTAGTCAGCTCTCTTACCTACCTCTAAAAGTTGGTGTCCCTCCAGGAGGGTACTTTGTGTGGGCAGGAGCAGCACAGTGGCTTTGCTGGGATGTGTGATGTTGCTGAGACAAAAGCCTGTTTGAATTTGGCATATCCACTGCCTATTTGTATCTTCGTCTCACTCAAATTTGTCATGCAAATTCTCTTTTCATTTTTTTTTCTGAGGAAGTGAGGCGAGAAGGAAAGAGGAAGGAAACTTCTCATCATTCTTAAGAACTGTGCATCTCGCCAAAAAGCAGAAATTGAAATTAAACTAACACAATCTTTTGCCTAATTTTTAATGATCATTGCTAGGACAACATCGGAAATATGTGACATCGGAAATATGTGACACTGCACTGTCAAAGGACATATTTTCTTTGGTTTTTAGCTTTCTTGCACAGTGTCAGAGAATCAGCCTCACAGATAAAGACATTATCTGAGCTAACTTTTAATGTGGATTGGGCCCTTCTGCAGACACAGCCGTTCAAAGTGAAAATGGCTTTCATTCAGATTGCCTTACTCACTTCAAAAGAGATAAATTGCTCTCTGGCCTCTGTGTGTTCAGTAAATTCATACCACGACTTCATTCAGATTTCTTGAATGTGCATATAAAGAGAAACCCACAATACAGATTGAAAATTTAGCAATAAAAGTATCTGTGATAATAGCTGGAGTGCTTTGAGTGAGAAATACTGCTGGTATTGTAAATACCTCTGGAAGAAGCAGTTCATGGTCTCCTGACTGCTCCATATTTATGAAGAAGAGAGGTGAGAAAGTTTTTAGTGTGTCTGGCCTTGGTCCAGCTTTAGCACAATATGCTGTGGATTTGATCAATTTTATTTCAAAGCCTGACTTAGAGTTCTACAGAGGCATCTTGGTATAAGAAGAGGAATGTTACAGGAGATGCAGGAAATGCTGCAGTGACTGATCTCTGTTGCAGACACCTGCTTGTGTTCTGCCTTTAATTTAGGCGTGATCTAAATAAAGTCAGTGCAAGCTCAAGCCATTAGTGGGCAAGACCTAGCTGCTCTTTTGTTTGAAGAACGAAACTTGGTGCTTTAAATTTTGCATAGGAACTGGTGGTTGCCCTCTCTCTTGGCTTATTGTTGTGGAGAAAACATGTAGAAAAGAATAAAAATGTGTCAAGATATTTTCATAAGATGAGTCAATCATTGCAGCTTCCTTTTTGTTCTCAGACCAAACTGCAAATGTAAAATAAAACGCCAGACTGTGAGGGAACCCAGGGTATTTGATCTTTTAGTAAAAATTATCATTCTTTCAGGTGTACAGGGCTTCACTCTCATATCCCTGCTAAGAAAGTAGATGTGGCGCAGAAAAAGGGCAAATATTTGTCATGTTGGTTTGCTCGGGGTTTTGGTGGTGTAAGTTTGGGGATTTTGGTTTGTTTGGGGTTCTTTTTGCATTTGCATCTTTCTGGCACATCAGGCTAAAATACATATGTTTACATAATGAACACCAAGTTAAGCTTCCCAGCTACCTCTGTTTTAATGGGACAATAGAAACTACTGCATCCTGCTGTCAAACTGCTTCCCCTAAATTATTTTCCCACGTCTCATGGGCTCTCCTGCTCTAGCAGTGTACTGTGTAGTAGCTGCTATGTGCCCGAATGTGAAACAATATTGGAATCAGGAAGGACAAGCTGAGTTTCAACCTCTGCAGAGAATAAATGAAGTAAGGGCATGTCTGACATCAGGCTCCAGCTGGTGGTGAAAAATGATCTCCCCCTTGGAGCTCAAAAACCTTCGGGATCAACCTCTTCCCCCTGGAGAAATTATTTTAACATTCAGTCACCCAGTCTAGTAATGGCAGCCTCCCAAAAGAGTGACACATCTGATAGAATGACACATTTTTGGACAAAGGCCAGTTAGTGCAGACTGATAAAAATGCAGTGTGGATTTGAGCATTTTATCTGCTTAAATAAGCTGTATCAATAAGCCATGAGCACACCTCTGGTCCAGACCGACCTTCTCCACCAGCATTTTGCTGGTTTTTGTGTCATTTGTTTTAGGTGTCTCTCCAAAAGGGAATCAGTGTAACAAACCTGTTGAGAGCTGTGTGTTGTTCTGCATAAAGCCCCAACTTTATCTCTCCCCAAAGTGAGGGAGAGAGAAGCACACATTTTTGATGGTTAAGATGACCTCTGCTCCCTGGAGAGGTTTGCTGTTATTTCAGTTAGAACGTGGCATTTGCTGTACAGAAAGGCAGAGGCGCAGGTCTCAGAAGGGGTTGTTTGGTGAGAGGTGTAAGCTTTGAGGCAAAAACGTTTCAAAGATGCAAAGATAACAGCCTTCCATTCATGTGGCATGGGAGCACTGCCTGCAGCCTCTGTTCCGTGACCAGACAGGCTCCTTCTGGAAGTGTGAAGTAACAGGGAAGAGGTAAGGACCAATCCCTGGAGGATGAAGCACCATGCGACTCCAGCAGAGAGCAGAAAGACATCTCCCCTTTTCTGCCCTTAAGCATTGCAAAGCTGACTAGAAACAGGTAAATGCGTGGTGGCAGCTCTCAGGCAAAAGAATCCAAACCCCTTTTTGGCAACATCGACGCTGTGCAAGGCTTCATTCCTCTCGCTGACATGGCGCATTGCATAGCGTGAGTTTGCCTGGAACACTTTTCAACCTGTTTTTCCTTGAGCAGGGCATAAAATTCTTACTTTGTTGTGCCCAATGTAATAACCTAGTGTGGTTCTTTTCAGAAAAAAACCCACTGAGATGTTTAGAGAAAGAATGGGGCTTCCTTCCCAACACGTGATGTGTGCCATTTGGCCGACCCCTCCTTCAGTTCCATGGCAGGGTTTAATTTTATATTGTGGTATGTAGCCATTGACAGATCCTTTTGAAATGTATTAAGAGGGAGATTGGTTCCAAGATGATGTTCTAGAGCTGGCGTTAGTTTCTTTTCAAAATTGTAAACTAATGCTTCTTTATGATGAAATGAGTATTCTTTCTTTTCCTTTTCTTTTCAAAATTAGAAACAAAAATCATGGTGTGCTATGTCAAACTGCACGGCAACCTATAAATAAAAACAGGAGAGAAAAGAATCTGCAAATGAAAGGTTAGAAAGGACAGCTGTGTTGTCTTTGAAAAAGAAATCTATTAGGTATTTTTATAATTATATGGCAGTCTTTTTTATGTGGTATTTACAGTTATGATTTACGTCCATATTACCATAACTATTTCCATACTTATAGACAACATGTGATAATGCTGAGAGCCAAAAGCAACCATTTGGTAGCATTTAAAAAATGCAGGAACACTAAGAGAAAACAGGGCAGTAAAGCAGAACCCTTCTGAGTTTTATCCATCTCAGTAATGCGAGCCAGGACAAAAATGTCATTCAACATAAACAAATGTAGAGGTTGGATTGTGGTGGTAAACTCTCTCTTTACCAATTTAAACACTCATTTTTGGGTTGGGAGCTAAAAAGATGGGCTCAGAGAAGAGTGGTAACAATGGAGAGATGGATGTTGGTGAATCTGATTCCTGATGTGATTACATCAGGAGTCATTAAATAGTAAATTATTTATCATGGCAGTGCCTGCAAGCACCACCAGCATGAAGGGCTGGTAAGAATTTCCATTCTAAACCCCTAATTTGTGAGTGGGGTGATGGGCATAACTGAAATGCATTTTAAAAAAAAAAAGGGAACAAAAAAAGAAAAACAAAACAAAAGCCGAAAATTGGTGCACGATGAGTCAGTTGCCATATGAGCATGCTACACTTTTGAGGTTTCAAGAATATGTCTGAAACAAACCCTTTGTTAACAAAACCATGTTTTGGCACCAAGGTGTTTGTGGGTTGTTTGCCCCCAGTTCCTTAAAGATGGAGTCATTCCATAACAGAAAACTTTTCAGCAGGCTGCTTGCAAATGGGTGTTGTGTGGATTTTCTTGGGTCAAAGCCCTATCTCATCTACTCTGGAGCAGTCCAGCATAAATCCATTGACTCTGTGCCATGAGCATGATGTCATTAGAGTTTTATTTTTAATCTGCTGCTGAATTAAAACAAAACAAAACTAACAAAAAACGAGAGCCCTGATGCCTCAAGCCAAATTGTGCTTCCATTTATGCCAGTGAAGTTACTCAGGATTTACACAGGTGTAAATGGCAGCAAATTTCTTAAATTGCTTTAACAAGATTCCAGCTCCCGTGTTCACATCCTGCTCATCAGGAGCAAATTGACAGAGATGAGGTGAAAGCAGAAACAGGGACTCAGACATTTCAGAACCAATCTGAGTGAAATCATGTTTTTCACCTATTATGACTAAAGGTATCTTTGTGGTATCCTGAGTATTGCAGAACTGAAATTGTGTTCTTGTACTGAAACACCAAGGTGGGCTTTTAATCTGCAAACCAAGTAATGAAAATTTAACTGCTTAGATCTCAGCCACACAGCTTTTCTAGTCTGCCACTGACTCCTCAGCACAGAGAGGAACTGTTGCAGCCCTGACTACTTCTGACTGTCTGGGATGGGTTTATGCTTCTCAGGTAAACCTTGTTTAATAGAGTTGAGAGGGAAAGGCTGGATTTGAACTGCCTGGTTTTTATGGTAATTTCTGGAGGATCAGGCAAAAATAGGAGCTAACCCTGATACCCTTTCAAGTAAGAGAAGAGATAGATCATATATTCTGAGCCATAATGGAAAAAATCCTCCCTCAATGGTTCCCTTATGTTTTTTGTTGTGGAGCTTTATCATATGTGGTACTTGGTAGCACCCTCCTATTATTAAGGTTCTACACCACTTTCCATTACAGAGCTCTATTTTCAGTTCCTTACATCTTTGCCAAACTCCAGCCATCTGGGCTGAAATTCTCGGAGGCAGATGTCTGCCTCGGGCTGAGATCCTTTGGAAAATTTATATGTCAGAGTGGGTCATCCTTTCTATATCACAGCAACCTGACCCACTGTGAGGATTCTCCCAAGAGTAAACATAAAAACATTGATGGAAAACACTTGAGCTTCTTCTAAATTCGAGCAAGAAAATTGGGCAGAAATGGAATATTATCTGCTAGTCTTGGGACCCAGAGGCCTGATCCAAAACGTAGTGAACTCATCAGGAAGCTTTCACATGGATCAGGCCCTGATTTTTAATGGGTGAGGGAACAGAGCTTCGCACAGTGAACGTTTGCCAGGACGCCATTCACCACCATAAATCAAACGTTAAAATTCCAAAGCCCCATAAATGAGCATGCAAATGGCAGTGCCTGCTCCCCGGGGATTGCCCTGCCTGGCATCCAGCCCCAACAGTTTGATCTCATTTAGAGCAGTCGCAGGGATTGCTCTGATTAGGCACTTGGTGCAGTCCTGTTGCTTCTCTGCTCTCTTGGCTGAAACTGCACTGGTGGGAGCAAACCTTCCCCATCCAGCACTGCCCAGGACACCTTGGAGTGTGCAGGGCAGGGGGCAGGCAGGAGCTTCGCAGCCAGATGTGGCAGAGCAGCTGGAAGCTGCTGGGTTCAAACCTTCCCTTTAGTAAGAGAAAAAGGAGAGTCACTTGCAGAAGAAGAACAAGTGCTTCTGGAGAAGAGCGCATGGATTAAATGTGAGCACCAAGGGAGAGGGAAACACCAGGGTGACTTAGGGCTGCTGGGAAATACCACAGCCTTTGGAAGGGAGCTGCCAGAATGTTGGGAATCTAATCCATATTGATGCACCCAGCTGTTTAACCTGCAGGGAAAAGGACCTGGAACTAGCAGCGCTGACCAAAAAGGCTGTGCATGAGGGGCTGTGTCCGTGCCTTCCTGTTCTCCACCAAACCCTTCCCAGCATCACAACTGGCTTTGACCAACACTGAGGAAAGGGTCATGAGCTTGGAGACGGTGATTTCCTGTAAGTTTCAGAGAAAATCACTGCCTGGGTAGAGGACAGACATTCTGGAAATCCCCCTGCTCCCAGAAGAGACTGCAGTGTGAGTGTGGCTCTTCTCAGGTGCCAGAAAGTCCAGCCACAAACGGATAGGAATCACAGCTCCACTGGTTCTGTTGCTTATGATGCAATAAAGTAATTTATTTACTATTTTTGGGTGAAAAAAAAAATAGAGTATTTTCGAGATTTTGACTTTTTTTTTTTTTTGGTAAGAAGTCAGATCCTTCCATGAAGAGCTTTGACCTGAGCATCCAAAGAATAACAGAAATCAGATCAGCTCTAAGTGTTTTGCTTCTGCTTTTTGTAGTTTTTAATAGGTTATTCTAAATAAATATGATGTTCCACATGATCCTGGGCCTCAAAATTAAATGCCTTTAATTAGAAATGTGAAAATAGAGTATTTTAACAATTCTCTTTAAATTTTAAAAAAAAATCTTAAAAATTGCAAATTCATTAAGCCTGTCTTTTCTTATGAGCAGTGTTTTAAAAATTGTTATTTTCTGATGGAAAAAGAAGTCATTTAAACACTGTCTGCAACCTCCAATAGTTGCAGATGTTAAACAATTCAATTTAGAAAGCTTTTTTCAAAAATATCTTTTATAGCTATTCTTTGTTGTTTATGGCTGTGCACTGCAAGTGCTGCCCTTTCTACAGACAGGTTGAGAATATTTGTTTGGAATGTTTCTCCCTCTGAAAATGACAATTTGTTTCCAATGGAACATTTTTTGAGAAAGTGTCACGTTCATGTGTTTTAAATCATGCACTGAAGGAAAGTGTTTCCAGTTTTCCACTTCAGAACAACTTTCTGAAAATGAGAATTGGAGTGAAATACTCTTGATTTTCTGAGCATTTCAGTTGAACAGGTTTATTTCTAATTCATTTGTATGGTTGCATTAAAGACATTCCAGTACCATGAAGAATTCACAAAGAACACAGATAAATTTCCTTATAGGAAAAAAAATTATTTTCCTCTAGTATTCCTTACCTCAGAATTACTGTAGTTAATTTCACCTACCACATTTTTCAGATCAATAATTTATAGGGCAGTTTTAATGTTATTTAAATGCCATGTAATATGGACCTCTAATTCCTGTTGATCAGGGAAAGTACACTGAAAAAAACCCAGATTTATATTATTCAAATAGTTCCCAGACTAACAGTTGGATTTCTGGTTCATGCAAGAACTGTGGTGCTGAGTCAGAGCAAGCATCTGTTTAATCCTGGAGCTATTCATCCACTGATGGCAGCTGAGGGATGGACTAATTCGAGCCTAATTTGCTATAACTGGTCTCTGGGTGTTTGCAATGGATTACATGTAAGAAGCAGTAGGAAGAATAGTACTGGACAAGGCAAGTTCCAGGATGACAGCACTGTGCAAAAGAAAAGAAAAATAAAAACCAGAAAAAACTCACCAAGACACACTGCAGGACTGTGACAACATTCCCCGATGTATTGGCTGCATCTAGGGAAGAGAACTTTCGTTCAACAGTAAATTCATATAAAGGACTTCATATAAGACCTTATGAGGGGAGGGAGAGAAAAACTGAAAAACTCTTTTTTTTCCCTGTGTTTACCACCAGCTTGTCCTTTTCAATGCATAGCTTTAAATTTTATGGAGCAGGAAAAAAGTGAGCAGATCAGTAATACGTACTTCTACACCATAATTACTTTTCCTGCTAGTAAATAGCGTAGACAAATTAAACTCATATTTTTCCTGTTGAGAAGTTTGGGTGTTCTGGGGTGCTTGAATAAAGCACATGTTAGCCAATGTGTCTGTTGCACACTGCAGTCCCTTGAGAGCAAGAGGAGTGTGTTTGAGCATGAGGAGGAGAAATGGTGCAGAGTACCTCAGATCTCTTCTGATCATGTGGGGACAGTGCTTAGTTTATTACAGGCATGAACCTCGAGTTTTGCATTTTTATGCAGTGTCAGAATACAATTAAATATTACTAAATCACTGAGCACTTTACCTAGGGGGTTGTTCATGGCATTATATTTGAAGAAGTGTGCTTTTTTTACATTATGAGCGAGTGTTTTTCCCAGGTTAAAATGCCCATAAAGTAAACAGTGTGCTGTCATATCAGGCCAGAGCCAGCATGCTCAGTTCCACGGCTGTGATGCCACGAAGTGCCTTGGGAACACGGGGTAGTTCAGCTTGCAGGGGACCCCAGGAGGTGGTGCAGTCCCTGCAGCACCCACCGTCCCTGCTGTGGGTCTAGCACACTGCTCCAGTAATGCTGTGCAGGCTGCAGATGGACAAACAAACACTGCAGGTGTGCTGACAGGCTGTCACAGAATCACAGAGCCATTTGGCTTGGAAAAAAAACCCCCAGGATCATCGAGTCCAACCTGTGCCAGATCCCCACCTTGTCACCCAGCCGAGAGCACTGAGTGCTCCATCCAGGCTTTCTGGGACACCTCCAGGGATGGGGACTCTACCAACTCCCTGGGCAGGCCCTTCCAATGCTTGACCACCCTTTCCATGAAGAAGTTTTTCCTGATGTCCAGCCTGAATCTCCCATGGCACAGCTTGAGGCCGTTTCCTCTTGTCCTGTCCCTTGTTTCATGGGAGCAGAGCCCAACCTCCACCTGGCTGCAGCCTCCTGTCAGGTAATTGTAGATAGAGATGAGATGTCCCCTGCTTGCTCTGGTTTAGGAGGTATCATGAAGGACCAAACTGGCAGGTCTGTATTTGTTTCTGAGACCTGCAGCCCACGGTTAAAAGGCACATGTGGAACATGGCAGTGTCTTGGCCTTCAGTGTTTTGAAAACCTGACAACTAGAAACATTGAAAATTCACTCACATTTTTTCTTCTGAAAAATGCTAACAAATATAAGAGGCTATAACTGATTTTAAAAGGACTGTTTTTCAAGAGGTGAAGGATAGAGCAAGGCATTTAAAGCAACTTTAACAGCTATGGAATATGGCCAAAACAGTGTAATTTGAAATGTGGGCTAGTACAGGACCATGCTGTTGCTGCCAGGTCAGGTTAAGTGTCTGACCATATCTCCATCTGGATTCAAGATCTGGCTAATACAGCTGCCTCTCCTCTTCAGGAGCAGAGATTGCAGAGATTATCAGCAATACTATCACAAGTCTCCTGCTACCCTGTGTGTTTCTTAAGGCTTCTGTATTTGGAGTCATGCAGTTATGGGACGTTAAGGAAAGTCCCCAGTCAGACCATTCCCGGCACTCTCTGGCAGTGGCACTCCCAAGGCCAGAGACTTTCTGGGACCGAAGGCCCTTCCCTGGCTCCAGTGACCGACGGGTCCCTGCCTGGCTCCCCACACCCCACCCACGTCACACCAGCTTTGCCGTGGCAGAGGTGGCAGAGTCCCGGATGTCTCGTTCCATGGAGCCATTTATTATTCCCGGGGCAGTAGCACAGAAACAGCCCGAGCTGGTGCCCCCTAGGAGGACCCCAACCAAGGAACTTTTATAGCTTCAGAGTCCATCCGCAGGCAAGTCACCCTCTTCCTCTCTGTGTCCATCCACCTCGCTGGCATCACCCGTTTTCATCTCCTTTGGGGTCCAAAAGGTCGGTAATTCCCGGCTGCTGCTATATCTCAGTGTCCATTCACCTGGCTGGGTGTCACCTGCCTTTGTGCCCTTTGTCATCTCAGAGGTCAGCAGTTCACGGCCTCTGGTCCCGGGCTCAGCCTGCATTTCAATCTGCATTTAAATCTGCATCTCTGTCTGCATTTCAACTTGCAGCTCAATCTGCATCTCCTGCAGAGCCTGTGAGACCAGCTCCCTGCACCAGAGGTGTTCCTTATCAGTGAGAATTCTTACAATTGCTTATTTCTAGCCCTTGCTGTGGACATACCCACGAAAAGCAGAAGCGCCGAAGAAAGAAAGAGGATGAACATGAAATGCAGGGTGTGTATTTAAAAGTTAGGCTTTTTAAGATACTCTAGTTGTACTGACCATAAGTAGCTGTTGCAGGCTCCGGTTTATATTCCTACACACTGTCCAGGGGAGGCAAATAAAGCAGCTGAAAGGCCAAGTCAGTGCTCAGAACCAGAGCACCCTGGCCTCTCTGCCCCCAGAAGCCCACTGCCAGCTGCCCTGCCCTGGGGAAGTTTAGCTGGAGTTCAGGTCTCTCCTGAGCTCTGCCATCAGGACATACCCTAGGAGGCAGCAGAAGCCCACATTCTTTCACAGCAGCTCAAAACACATCAACGTCTTTAACTTTCCTCCTCAGCCTTACCACCAGCTGCCTGTTAATGTCGGTTTTGTTACTGCCTTCCAAGGGCTGGACAGCTTTGCCACCGTAGGCATCTGCAGAGTTTCTGAAGCCACCAGCAGCAAGTCTTGCCTGTGACAGGCTGAGCCTGGAACTCACACCAGGATTCAGTGGGTGCCATGCAGAGAGCATTTACACCTTTGTGCAGTACTCAGTTTGCCTCAGGATTGGCAGTCAAAGAGGAGAAATATCTGCTTTCTCCACTCTGATTTCAAAATTCTGTGGTACTATAGAAAGAGGACGGTCCTTGATGAGTGCCCAGGAACTGAAGCCCAGCAGTCTTTTCCCAGCACCACTGCACATACCTGAAATTAGTCCAGGCAAGCCAGTCAGAAATCATATTTCGAAGGGCAAGGCTGTATGCAAAGAGTATGGTCACCATAAAACCAAATTTATAAGTATGATTACCATATAAATGGGATCTTCAAAATCTTCAGAAATGAAGGGCCGGGTAGGCAAGGCCACAGTAGTGCCCCCAGGACATGCGTTTCTGTGCCCCCCTTAGCTCTGACCTCTCCACTCACCCTCATCATTAAATTAGTGGGCAGCAGCCCCAGGGTAGCAGAATCACTGCAGCGTGGGGGGAGATGGCTGGGAGGTGAGGCCAGGGCAGGAGCAGGAGCTTGGGAAATGGTAGCTTGACAGAGGAGAAGGATGGAGGTGAAACAAGAAGTCATTCTTGCTGGATGTGGAAGCTGCAAACAAATTAGATTTTCTCAGAGGATTTTGGAGCCTGAGCTGAGAATCTGCTTCAGACCAGGTGTCACTGGAGTCTGGTCCTGCAGGCTTGCATGGCTGTGCCTTAGGCAGCAATTTTTTGGTGTATTGTATGTATTAACTGGGTGTGCAGTAAACCTATAGAGCTCCGATTGATATTTTGTAGTTTTTGCATTTACATCTTTTTTTTTCTGGCTATTTTTTACATTTCATGCATTCCGGCCTCCATATTTTAGAGTCTAAAAAGAACTTAGATTGCTCTAGAAGTACTGAATATTGCAGTTATTTCTGACTGGAGCTTTTGCTAGGTACTCTCAGCTCTCCTATTGTAGCACATTCTGAACTCACTATCCAGAGGGAAAAAACTCCGACAGAAAACAGTATTTCTCATGTTGAGAACAAATTTATTTCTAGCCCCAGCCAGAGGGGCTATTACTGCAGGGATCACTGCAAGGGGGTCAGATCCTGGAGTCCCAATGAGTTTTACCCTAAGGTGGGATGGCAAAAATAGACTTCTGATCCTGTGGTAAAACATAGCTGCTTGGGGGGTAAGATACTGAATGGTGACAGGAACAGCTGTAAAGCTAACACAACTTTAATATGTGGGGAATAGAGTACTCCATATGCTGCTGTGTGATTTCCTTCTTTGGCTTGGAAGGCAAAACCCAACTGCTTGTATTTGGAAGGCAAATTTCAATCCCCAAAATATCTTCTCTGCGTTTACTTAATTTTACTGGCTGGTTGAGCAGGCTGACCATAGCTCAGACTGGAGTACAGGCTATGTCATTCAGCAGAAAACTCCCTTGTGTGAACAGAATTTGTTTCATTTTATTATTTTTTTCCTCCTTTTTCTCCTCCTCCAAGACTATACACACAAAGGGAGGTCACAAAATAAAAATAAGCTGTAGCCAGCAAAGTTCAGGGTTTGAAATTAAAAAAAAACCCCTCTGTATACTTATTAGAATTTCTTGTTAATGAGGTCATTTATGTCAGGGCAGGAAATGTACAAAATAGCACAGGACAGAAAAATCTAGACACTATAAAACACGCCAACAAATTTGGCACACGCATTACTCCCTTAATATGCCCCCAATGTAATCTATAGATCCCACAAGTGACCACACTATGTTTATGTATGTAAAAACTCCTATATATGTAACACTCATAAGAGTAGCAATTTTACTAGTGGGAAAAGATTATTGTGGTCTTTTTATATAGCATATAGGTTTACTTAGAGTGAGTCCTTGTAGAAGAATGCAGGACCATGAAAAACTGTTAAAATGTCATGATTATATTAATTTCATACTTAAAGGAATACTTCACTTTAAGTTATGGCTCCAAAATTACACTGCTCATTCATGATGTTTTTAATGTATAATTGGCTGCCTTCAAAAATGTCACAGTAGGAGGAAAAAAAAAAGTTAATTTTCCTTGGCGTGTGTACTGTTGCTATTCCTGTGTTCATTTGGCTTGGCTCGGGGAGCCAAATGCTGCAGTCTGAAATAACTTTTTATATGTTGACATGTGCATTTAACTAAAATAAGCAGGCAGAGCGGACCAAGTTGGATTCAGCAAGGAACAAAATATATCTTGTACTGCACCTTTTAATGTGTCAGCCTCTGCTTCTGATTCTTTCTCATTTCGTCATTGTCACGGCACACATGGACCTCTGAGCTGCACCCAGCCCCTACACAAAGATCAGGCAGCCAGATAACACCGATGGGGAGAGGAGGGAAGAGTAAGGAGGAAGGAAGGAAAATGTAATCTCTTGAAGAAAAAGCTGGGAAGGGAATACTAGAGATCTGTTGAAATTTATCGAGCAACATTTACTTAGCGTGTTGTTTTCCAGAGCAAACAGATCTTTGCTCCTTTGTTGAGTGTCCCAGGTGTGGCCTAAGGAGAGACCTCTCCAGTTCCACGTATACTGAGCTGGATTCTTGAACCCTCACCTCATGTTCACCCCCCTGGCATGAGTCTTCATCATTTCTGGGGTTGATTTGAGCTCCAGGTACTGGATTTGGTCTGATCTCTAGATCACAGACCGCTGACATCTGTGCTTGACAGCAAGCCCCAGGAGAAAGGCCGTGGCCCTGCACTGCCGGTGGCGACGTGCTGCTGTGTGCAGCCATGCTGGGAAGCACCTTCCCCCCGTGTCCCGTCTGCTCCCCATTCCCCCCAGCACACAGCTGGGCTGCAGGAAGGTGCCACGGCATGGTTTACTGGTTTGTCACGTGCCTCCTCTGCAGCTGGGGCTTTCCTCAGCTCACAGGGATGTCCCGTAGTCTAAATCGTGGTTATGTCACCTGGGTCTTGCACAGAGAAAATCCTGAACGCTCGCAGGGCTGCAGCACAGGTGGACACATAAGGAGAATCCCAAGGAAATTTTGCGGACAGTCCCACAGTTCCGAATGTCTGTCTCCTGGGTCATTTCTTTTGGGTAGGAAAAAACCCCACTCTTCTGTACACTCCCACCTCTGTATGCTCCCATGAGCCTGACAAATACCCTCAGAAGAACAGATGGCTGTGCACTGTGAGAAGTCTTTCTGGGAAGCAGAAGTTAAGGATCAGCAGTGGGTAGTGCCCTGCTTGTTTTGCAAACTAGGCAAAAAGACACCTTATTCGGTTATAAACAGGAAACCTGGGCCAAGATTGTGGAGGTTCTTGTCCAGGACCACTCCCTAGATGAGCTCAGGCTCGATGTTCTTGTCAAGATGAAAATCGTGACACGCCCTGGGCCTTGCACATTGTTGGGACCTGCTCCTGACCACATCTCAGCAGGGCTTTTCTGCCTTAAGCACGTTCAAATTTGGTGTGCAGAGAACTAGAGGTCAGTTAGGAAAAAAAAAATCCAGGTGAAAAACTAAGGACATTTAGGAAACTTAAAACTGTGCACTGAAGTCTACTGCATCAGTGGACAGCCTATGAAAGAGCACCAAAAATGCTGGGACTTGGGGGCTTTTTGTATCATTGTGTCAGTCTTACAATTTTTTAGGTAGATGACGTCTATTGGTCTTCCAAGTGAGGGCTTCTGTGTTTAAATCCCAAGGAGATATTTGTGTTTGTGCCACTAGTTCTCCTAACTGTTTCCTCAGTGGAAACAAAGATGGACGTACAAGAAGCTGTTTTCTGATATCTGCAGGTTTTATTGACTTTTCCCTGTGATATACCTGATACTGGGGGGGAAATGATCTTCTGTTGTTTGTGTGTTGACTCGTTTACTAGCAAAAAATCCTAGCAAATCAAGTAAGACTTGAACTAAAAATGCTCAAGAATCAAGTCCTTGATTCCTGTTTCCCTCCATGCTCAAAACTGCCATCTTCACCTGAGGAAGTAATATCCAGTTTTAGAATTAATCATCTGTTTTATTTCTTTTTCTTTTTTCCTCTCTTTTTTTTTTTTTCCTTTTTTTTTCTGTTTTATCTATCCTGTGTTGGAGGACAAATATCACCAACTTGAGTTGTTTTATAAAACAGCTTTCTAGTGCAAAGCCAAATAGATTTTGGCTTCTCTGTCACTTGAGGGAATGAGTGCTCAAATACAGTATTTATTAGCATTTAAATAGTCTGAATTTTACACCTTTGTGTGCACACACCCGTTTTACTTCTCAACCCTCTCCACCCTCTCCCCCCGCCCCAAGGCATTAATGAAGTTTGTTGTTCTCAAAATAGCAGTTCTGTTTGGAATACCTAATTGCTGGGTTTCTGTTGTGGTGCTTTGGTCAGAACAAGCCCCGTAAAGGGCAGCCCGTGTGTCCCTGGCTCAATGGGGACCTGTGTTCCCCACCGGGAGCCTCCAGGGGCTGTGGCTGAGGATCTCAGCTCCAGCCTCAGCCACTGCATTTAGACCTCTCTGGGACAAGCAGCACACCCTCAATGGATGGGCACCGTAAAAGGGCTGCTGGAGCTGAACGATTTATTTATTTATTGCTTCTATATTTATTTATTTATTGCCAGTGTCAAAGAAAAAATTGTGTTCACAGGCTTTTCGTCTGCTCCCAAACGCTGCCTGCACACTCCACCGCAGAAATATTTCCCCCTCTAAATGCACTTGTGCTGATTGGAACTGGATCCTCACAGGCAGACTGCAACGCTGTGCTGCTACAATGTCATAATATTTCATGGGTCATTTATAAATATTATTGCCAGGGCAAATAAATTTCTTCAGAGTACTTAGTCTACTGCTAATAAATAGTTTATTTAAGCTTGTAAGAATGGTGACATTTCACTTGGAATATCTTTGGCCTCTTAAAAATTGTTAGTGCAGAGAAGAAAAGAGGGGAAAAATAAACTGGAAAAAGTATGCAGCAGATCTTTTGATTTTTTTTTTCCTACATTTTTACTTGCTTAAAGGGCCTTCTTGTCAGACTGCATGTCTCTGTGTGAAGCTGTTACAGGATTTGATTAATGTGTGTTATTTAATATCTTATTTAGTAGATTATTACCTCTTTTTTGCTCTTTCAGAGCTGCATGCAGCTGAAATAGTGCTTGAGCAGGTTGCCTCTCATAACAGCAGTAGTAACTAAATCCCTTTTGCCACTTTCCCCTTTTGAGGTAAACATTATGAGCATGGTGGTGGCATTTTATTTGTTCATTTTTTGATGGTTTGGGGTAGGTTTAGATTTACCATTGTTATTCATCTTGCTCTTTGGTTAAAAAGGCTGGGGTTCAGATGGATTTTTAATAGTGATATGAAGACACAGACCAGAAGGGGGCTTAGTTTTTGTGGTGGGGTTATGTTTTGTTGGGGGTTTTTTGACATCTCAGCAAAGGTGTCAACTCTCAGGTCTTTTCATTCAACTACTGAATTCACATCAAGTATAAGTGCTAAAATATTCTTTCATGTGTTTCCCATAAAATGTGTCATTTCATGCAGGCTCAGGAGGAGGTACAAAGCTGATGATTTTATTTGTGCATGTGTGGGAACATTCTATTTCTATTGCAATCATCCAGTATGGAAAGAAAAATAATGTTCCATTGAAAACCTCCAGAGATTTTTGAACACAATCCTCATTAAAAATTACAGTCCCTACAGTTCTAGAGATGCTTAATACCTCTCCTGACACATGAGTCCATGCCAGTCTCTACTAGATGATGGGCAATCTCCAGAAACTCTGGGAACAGGCAGGGAAACACCTCAGCAAATTCAAAATATCTATAGGAAGGAGAATCATTTTATACTAAGGGAGTTGGTAGGCACTTGGTCAAAGACTTCTGGTGTAAAGACTTCTGGAAAATTTTGTACATACCTCAATCGAATCCCACATAAGACTGGGAGGAAGGGAAATAAGCCTCCCGTGTGCTCTTTAGCTGACAAATGACAGGGTTTCCAAGAGCAAAGCAGGAAATTCTCTGCATTTACAAGTTTATGGCAACACAGGTGTACTCTCCTGCAGACTTCGGCTTGCACGTGACTCTGTCATTTAAAGAGATTGGAAAGACAGGAGAGAAGAGCTCTTCTGACTTGGATTTCTTGGTTCTGAAAGCCCCAGAGAAATGGGCTTCCTCTCCAGTCTTGGTTTCTAGCTCAGAATACCATGAGCTCGTCTTTTTAGTTGCTTGTGTGGGAGATTTTTTTGTCTTGTTTTCCTTTTTTTTCTTTTTTCTCTTGGAAAATATCAGTCTCTGAGCAATGCTTTCATTCACTTCCTTCCACAACACATTTGTTCTGAACATTCCTCTAGATCCTCAATGCACAACAAGGATGTCATCGAAAGGCAAAATAGGAACTTTCCTGGTCCGTCAGAGCAAGTGTCTGAATTAGAAGACAATAAAAAAGCAATCGGTTTTCAACCAGATTTATACAGATGGACAAAAAAAAAAAAGTCTTCAGATGCAGTATTCAGAAATGTGGCAATATAATGTGTGTGGATCACTTTGAGAGAATTTGCACAAACATCCTCTGCAAACTTACTGTACTTTTTGATCTTCCAGCTCTGGGAAAGTGTACAGGAATGGGGGGGGGAATGTCTCCAAAGCATCAACATTGAAACAGCTTCAGTGGTAAAGCTTTAGGGTGGTTTCTTTGTGCAAAAATCTGGGCTCCTCTGCATCCCTGATGTCGGGGGACAGATCTCAGTGTAACCGAGTGTGCAACATGAGAAGCCTCTGTGCTGATTCCTGGCAGCTCTGCTCATGTTTTCCACTGAAAATTGTAAATTTTGTTCCTCATTCTCAAATGAGCCCCCAGCTCCTGGAGGGGCCGCAGCTCAGCCAGCCCTTGTGCTGCACCTGTGTTGTTTGCTCTCCGGGGAGGCGGCCGGCAGGGAGCACAAATGACTACTGCAAACAGCAGAATTACCTTCCAGCAATACCTTCCAGGGGGTTTATTGCAACACCACCTCGGTCCCTTTCCTGACCACGGTTATGTAGGCTGGAGACCCTTGTAGGAAGGCAGGATGCCTTCCAGCTGTTGATTTTTATCTTTTCTCTGATCTTCAGGGCGGGCAACAAGCAGCGTAAGGCTTTATATGTGTGTTTAATATCAGCGGAGTATTTTGGTTTGGACTCTTTCCTTTATGGGCTGCATAAAGACACATTTTGTGTGTCTAACTTCTCTCGTAAAACCCCTTGCTTGCAGCAAGCTGCATTCTGCTCAGTAAAGCTGTCAAAATTGACAGATTCAGCTTTGATCATAGTAACAAATCTGTTTGACCCCAAGTTTTCAGAAGCGTCCCTTATACAGAGGAGGGGGGAAAAATCATTGCACTCCCAAAGGCAAACTCCAAAGCCTAGGGAAAATTATGCTGTTGCATGTGAACATTTTCACTACTACTGACCCTTGCTGAAGGAAGCAGCTTGAAATTTAACTGAGTACTGAATACAACAGCTCCTGGAAAATAACTTTTGTGTTTTCAAAGGGTGTAGGGAGATCAGATATATTTGCAAAATGACTCTTTCGCTTTTTGTCATGCATAGAGCTAATTCTTTAGATTTCAGTGATGTAACCAAAAGAGTGAGATTTTGGGATGAGTAGGTATTATGACTTGTGTGTGTGGTAGATGTTATCAGCCTGAAATACTACAGATGTATAAAACTGCTGAATACCCTTTCCAGCTATTTCAATGTGCTTCAGAGAAATAACTAATATAGAGAAGTTTTCATTTGTAGGAACCCAGGTGGGCCTCAAGCCAGGCTGTCACCTGGCTGAGACCAGAGCTGATGGGGCTGAGCTCCTATAAGCAGCTGTTCAGGGTTTCACTGCAAACTGTCAGAAGTCTCAGAGCTGGAGAAGTTGCTTGGAAGTGCTGTTGTGTTTATCCAGAAGTGGAGAAGGTGGCTCCGCCTCTGAGGTACCTCCCACATGACTGGGTTTTAAATCTGACATTCATCTTCCACAGAGCTGGCTCTTTTTTCTTTTTTTTTCAAGATAGTAAACCAACACTATAAATACCTGTAATGCCAAGATCTTAACCTCAGGGACAGCACAGCAAAAGCAGTTTAGAACTGTTATGCTCAGTCCTTCATCAGAACAGTGCTTTCTTTCTCTCTCTCTCTCTCTCTGAGTTTTTAATAGACATCTCAAGTTGAGATGACTGTCAGCACTTTCTTCTGGTAAGACTCAGTTTTGCTAAATATATATTCTACATTTGTAGCCATAAATATATACAGATATAGAGTACACACTTTCTGTAGGAAGCCGGTTCCATTTCTAGTTAATTTTCTGATTGATTCAGTGTGTGTATATTGCTGTAATTGCCTTTTTTTTTTTAAATTTGCATATGCCAAATTGTGAGAAATCTTGTGACATTTTACACAAATCCACTTTCAGTTCCTGTGCCTCAGTAGCTGATGAGTTCATTTCTGTAACATCGGTCGCTATCTTGGTTAGGGCACAGCAATGAGACTGAATTCTGTGGTTCTAAGAAGCAGACTCTTGTGCCTGGCAGCATAATTAAATGATCTTTTTAAAAAAATCAGACTATTAATATCCCATTTAGATAATTAGTTGTATGCTTTTATAAATAGAAGGGGTTATGCAATGAAATGAAACAAGAAAAAAAATCAAAGGCTGGTTAAGGCTATTTTCATTTCCCCAAATAAACATACATCTGTGGAAGTCAGTGCTACATAGGCTATCAGGTGGAAGAGGTTTGCAAGATTAAAAGCTTTATGAGTAGCTAGAAGACATTATTTAGCATTTTCCCAAAACCAGACACATGCCCCATGCCTCTTCATGCCTCAGAGCCTCAGTCTAACCACTACATGATGGATTTAGAATGAAATTTCTGCTGTGGCCAGCTCATCCCTTATAACTGTCCACTAACAATGCCATCACCTCTCTGTGAGACATCTTTTTATCCATCTCAGATGCTAAACCCTGTTTTCATTTGCAAAAAAGTGCCCCACAAGACAAGCCAGGACCCTTTAAACGCAACGAGCCTAAAAGTTCTCTACAGTTCAGGATAAGCCTGCCAAAGACAAGGTACCCCAAATTTACACTCTGTAACTGAGAGCTGTCTCTGGACAACAGAGCAATGGGTGTAAAAACACTCTGAAGGGTGCAGGAGTTCCAGCTGCGTTTGTGTGTAGCTAAAGGAGCTCCCTAAAGTAGAACCAGGCCAGGATAATCAAAACAACCCTTGGTGTTAAAAATACATTGCTGGCTTGGCCTTTTTGTATCGCAGGACAAGGAGGACAATACCCTGCTCAGAAAGATAACTCACTTTCAGCCATTTGAACACAATCATTAACCAGGTTGCACATATGTTTAGCCAGTGATCCTTTAGGCTTCTCTAAAGAATCAGACCCTTGTGTGTGTGGCTTGTGAGGATCTGAGGGATGTGGTATCTGGAAGTGTCCTGTTCAGAAGACATCCAGCTATCCTGAGGTCACAGTGACTATCTAAGATTTCTGTGTCTAAAACTGAGGTCCAGGCAGTGCTGGAGTCCTCTCTACCCATGGATTTCTCCTCCTCCAGAAAGAGGAATGGCAGGAAGGGTGGAGAGGTACAGAAACCTGAAGTTGAACTCACTGCCACTAAACTCTTCTGTTTATTATCTTTATCAAGCAGTTCAATCTCTAGTGTTCTGCAGAGTGCTTCAGCTTGAGAGAATTTCTCTTAGAAATGCAGCTTCCCCTTTGCAACTCCTTTCCAACACACACTCTGACACAGTTAAAGAAAATCCTCTATAAGCTTGTTCAGTGACCAAAAAAATCTTTGTTAACAGAGAGTTAAAATTGCCCAGGGGTTTCTCATGGCTTTCCAAAATGCCTTGCTCAGCAAAACTCACCCCCCTCTGAAAACACAGAAAATGAGGAGTCCTGGCATAAACCAGCAGAACCTTAACTGTGACCCCCTGAAATCTCAGTCCCTGGAATTACTGGCGTGCTCTCCAGATGAGTTCAGAGCAGTAGGTTTTTCTGAGCCTGATGCTCCAGAACAGCGTGTGCTATCAGCAGGCAAGCTGCAATCTGCATTTGTTTTTATTTGGCTTGGGGTTTTTGGCAGTAGAATCCCTGCATTTTAAACAGTGTCAGAGGGATATTTTGATAGGATTTAGAAAAAGATGTTTCAGCCATCCCTCCCCTTTCACTGCAATCAGTTCTCTGCCTGATGTACGAGCAGTGTATGCCTTACCTTACCTGGGCACTTCTGGAAGTTCAGACATTTCCCCCTTTCCCTGTCATCTCTACTGGATTTTAGCACACTTAGAGGGAAGAATACACCACTGGTGGGCTCCTCACACTTGCTGACTGACACTCACTTCATCATGCTCCAGTTTCTCTTCCTCTACCTCTTTTTGCACTCCTGTTTTCCAGCCCCAACAATTCCCCCCCTCAGGACCTTGTCCATGATGCCAGGAAACTGCAGTGTAAGCTAAATAAGTCTCAAGGTTTTTTAGGTACTTTAAAATCAGCCCAATTTCAGCCTAAATTTCAAGGCTTTCCACTTTAGTTATGGCAAAACTGGAGTTATGCTACAATCAGCATTTCTCTTGTGTTAAAATATGAAGCAAAAAGCAATACTGTTACTGCTCTATTGCCTTCAAAATGTTTAATTGCTCATGGGCTATGGTGAAGTGGGCTTTAAAGCAGCCTCAGTAGGCACTCAGGGGAAAGAGTTGTGAAATGCTGTGCAACATCAGGCCTTGTGTTTGGGAATACTCAGTTTCTTATAAACCCAAGACATTTTAATGGGTAAAAAAGTAAAAAGCTGTAAGAAAATTCTGTTCCATCTCAAGTTCTTGTATGTGTAGTTTACAGGAGCAGTAATTTCAGGCATAGTTGTGATGTTTCTTGAAGGGAGGGTACAATATCAGCTCTTTAGTTCCAAGATGGGGCATTGCCAGATCCTAGAGTTTTAGTGCTGATGTTGGTAAATAATGTGCAGTTTTTGGCTAACCATACAGGTACAAATTTGTGGGTTAGACCAAAAAAAAGCAATGCCAGCACACTGACAGGAATTGATTCAAAGGTAGATTCTCTAATAGTTGTGCTCTTGTTCCAGCCTTTCAGGCTGAAATGAAAGCTCAGAGCCCTTTTGATTGGAAGCAGAGATTTATGGTTAATTATAGCATTTCCCATGATTATATGTTTGTGCTTCAGTAATTGCTAGATGAGGAGGAACGTTGAAACAATTTTAGGGGTAGTATGTTGCTCTACCAAAAGATATACCTTCAGATATCTCAGCATGGGCCCTTCCTTCTTTCTTTATGAGGAAAAACACATGGCAAAAGTTACACTCCACTGGTTGTTCAGATAAGTGGCGGCAGGAGACGGTGCTGCTTCTGCCTCCACTGCTTCTGTCCCTCACTTTTTCTTCTACAGACGAGTCCCTCAACATCCTCATCTGAAAAATGGCAGTGAAGAACAGTCTAGGGTGAACAATGAGTTCAACTCATCCAGGCCATGGGTTCTGCAGGGGTCAGACAAAATATTTTACCATAGAGAGCACAATAGATTTGGTTATGATAATATAGTCAGGTGCCCAGAATTCTGCTGCTGTACATCATAGAGTCACAGAATGGTTTGGCTTGGGAGAGGTGTTTAAAGGTCATCCAGCCCAGCCTCCCTGCAATGAGCAGGGACATCTTCAACTAGATCAGGCTGCTCAGAGCCCCAGTCTTGGCTTTTATGGTAATTCTGCTCTATATTCCAGATGTATGATTGCACATTGCAAGGTAAGTAAGAGGTCACTAAATTCCCATCCTTGTTTCATAATCTGCATCATAATTGCCTGTTTTTAAAAAGAAGCTCCTATGAACAGTGTGTTTCTCTTTTAAATTTACTCACAAGGAGAATATTAAAAAACAAACTACTGTGCCAGACATTCAAAGACTTTTCATCCCCCATCTACTTTTTTTTTTTTTTTAGTAGAAAAGCTAAAGTGAGCCTTGGTGAACTGAAAAGTAAAGAATACATCAGATTTTAGATATGAGTTCACTATAACTATAGCTGTGCAAGAGATACAGCAATGAAATACAAGTATACTTTGGAGATACTCAGTTACTAAAGTAGAAGATTATGATCACAGAATCACTTGTTGTGGAAGTCAAAATGAAACTCTTACCAGAATAACAGAATTTATATTTCCACATCCACGCCCAGAAGATCCAGGGGAGTGACTGGCCAAGGCTTCCACAATTACTACAGGACAGGTGTTGATGTCATACGTACTCTGAGCACCTAAGAAACATAGGTGATAAAATAAATGATGGTGATTCTACAGATGGCATTGTCTACTGGGGCAAGCCAGCCTAGGATCTAATTTATCAGATATAAATTTAAGGCTGAGCTAACTCCCTGTACTGGAAATGTAGAAAGAAATATTTTTTCCTGTATAATTCGTCCTAGAGCATGTGTATGACACAGGTGCTCTTTTCTCTGGAAGTACTTGGTTCTCTCCACCGGCTGCTAAGGGAGTCTTGATACCGAGCTCAAGCACAAAGGAGAGGGGATCCGTCCAATCCTTGTGCCTGGTGTAGTAAGAGATACACTTTCTTTCTCTTATCAGCAGAGGATGATGTCCTCCCAGTGACAGCTGAGACCTGGAGGGGAGGTCAGTCTTTAACCAGGTGGAAATGGTTCAGAATATGGTCCGGACAAGCTGCAAGAACATTGCAGTCTGATAATTCCTTATCCTCTCTGTCTTGGTTGCTCAGGACACTGAAGTCAGTATTTTTCTGTTTCCAAATACATTTGCTACATTAAAATCTCACTGTGAGATGATGCCACTCCTCACAGGCTGGAATTTTGCTCTTGAGATATGGTCCTTGCTTGATAGTCCTGTGATCTTCTGTGCTTGCCTTATGCTCCAGGATAGGCTGGGGAATAAGACCTTTATCATTTTTACTGCTGGCAAATGACTGCTGGGCACCTTCATATGAAACTGCAAAACAGGATACAAAAAGCAAAGAGATTTATTTTAGGCTGACTTTAAAAAGAACCAAGTACTATTTTTAGTGTGTTTACTACTCGTCAAAGGGATTTTCTGTTGTCTCAAACCCAGGCCACTGAGGTTTACCACTGCTTGTATAACATTTTTTCAATAGTGCTGTTCCTTTTTCAGTAATTGGTGTGGCTTCCCATGGCTCCAGCAGCCCTGCTCTCCCTGGGCAGCCTGGGAGGGGAGATTTGCCCACACTGGGGTGAGAGAGGCTGCACTTTCAGAGTCTGGGTGGGGTCCCTGTTGACTTCATCTGCCTCAGAGTCAAGCCCTGAACTGTTTTGGTTTCATTGAAGCCTACCTAATTTCCTGGTAGGATACATTTCTAAATATAGCCCTTACACTGGATGCAGGAATATTTACCCATGCAAAGTCAGGCAAGGTAAACACTTCTAACATTTTTTTTGGTCAGTATCTTTTTAATGGAAATGAGTCTTGAATTATATTTGGCATCATCCTGGTGTGCTGGAGCTAAATACAGGGACTGTCTTCCTTTCTGATATCTGTGATTTCTAATTTTATTTTCATGTGGAAAGGAGTGATTTAGTGATCCTTCGTTATAGGTGTGTCGGTCAGAGTGGATGTTGTGAGCTCTGTGAATTTTGCATTCACCTTTTTAATAACACAGCCCTGAATGGATCTGTTGACAGAAGCTGAGCAATTTAAAAATACATTTGAAAGTATGCAATGGGATTATGACAGAGGGCTCTGCCAGAAAAAATACAAGCTCTTACTATGCTGTTACAGTTGCTTAAGCACACATTAAATGCATAGTTTGCACTCTCTCTCTCTCTTTCAAAGCATGTATTGTGAAGTACGTTTATTTAGGACTGTGCCATTATGTTAATTCAGCTTTGATTCTATTGATGGATTTCTTTTTTTTAATCCCTCGTGTGTATTTGCGATAAGCTCTGACTCGAGATTTGACGTAAGCTTGTCATTCTGTTCACATAAATCTGATTAAAAAGCTGTTTGTGTGAGTGGTTTGCTTGAATTTTTTGAACAGGAAGGTGCATTTGTGAGCAGGCTGTTATTTTCTTGTAGGGTGCAATCATCTCATCAGCTGGTACTGCTGTACCTCTGAGGAGTAGTGAAGACTCCCCTTTGACAGCCATAATGAAAAAGTCATTCTGCCTTATCACACCTCGTGGTATTTTCTACTTACTTTAATGTAGGGGAATAACCTAATTTTGGTACAAGACGGCGAAAAAAGAAAACCTTTGAAATAAATTGATGGTTTTTTGAAAATCAGTATCCCTTCAGCAAGCTCCCTACACAGGACACTTTTCTCCCAGCACAAGTGACTGGTGCCCAGACAAATGGGGTCAGCACTGGAGCAGTGAGTTGGTCTTGCACTCCCCTTGTCCTTCACACCAGTGCCCTACCCCACACCCCATCCTGTGGCCTTGTACTCACTTATTTATCCTTACAGAGTCATGGAATCATAGAGTGGTCTGCGGTGGAAAGGACCTTAAAGCTCATCCAGTTCCACCCCCCTGCCACGGGCAGGGACACCTTCCACTATCCCAGCTTGCGCAGAGCCCTATCCAACCTGGCCTTGGACATTTCCAGGGATGAGGCAGCCACAGCTTCTCTGTGCCAGGGCCTCACCACCCTCACAGGGAACAATTTCTTCCTAATACCCAGTCTAAACCTACTCTCTGTCAGTGTGAAGCCATTCCCCCTTGTCCTGTCACTCCAGGGCCTTGTCAGGAGTCTCTCTCCATTTTTTGCAGGGTCCCTTCAGGCACTGGAAGGGACAATGAGGTTACTCCGGAGCCTTCTCTTCTCCGGGCTGAACAATCCCAATGCTCTCAGCCTTTCCTCACAGCAGAGCTGCTCTATCCCTCTGACCACCTTGGTGTCCCTGCTCTGGACTGGCTCCAGCAGCTCCCTGTCCTTGCTGTGCTGGGCCCAGGGCTGGAGGCAGCTCTGCAGGGCAGGGGGGTCTTACCTGAGTGGGGCAGAGGGGCCAAATCCTCCCTTTCCTGCTGCCCACACAGAGGGGTCAGCCCAGGCCATGGCAGGTCTCTGGGATGGGCCATGTCCAGCTCTCACCACCAGCACCTCCAGGTCCTTCTCCCAGGGCTGCTCCACCTGCTCATCCCCAGCCTGGATTGCTCTGAGGAGTTGTCCTGACCCAGGTGCAGCACCAGCACTTGGTCTTGTTCAACCCCATGGGATTCCCATGTTGCTTTTGTTCTTTTTTTGTTTAAATGGAAGCGGGATTCTCCTTCAGGAACAGACTTCATCCATAAATAACACAGTGGTATGTGTGGTCTGATATATATGGAATTTGAGTGTTTATTTTCTCTGTAATAACAATATCTCTGTTATACAGAGGTCAGGAGGAACTTGCTATTTCTTGTAGTGTATTCCATCATTGTGGTGCAGCAGCACACCAGAGCCCCAGGTCTGCAGGAAGGCACTCCACTAACATAATGCAAAAAGAAGTAGGGTCATCTTGTAGGAGCCATCCTTGCTCGTGCTGAGGGTCCCTGTCCTCTCTGAGGGACCCTCTCCTCCCAGAAAGAGCTGAGGAGCTAAGCAGCACCAGAAGCAGCCAGATTTGGGGGGGGGGGGGGCAATGTGCACCTGAGACTTTGTCCAGTGCTCTAGAAAGTCTTGCGAATTGGAGATCCTGGAAGGAAATTTGGCATTTGAGTCGCTGCTCACACGTGGTGAGTCATGGGGCTGGGAAGTCACAGACAAGCCTTGCCAAGTGTGGACAGAGTCAGGGGAGCTCTGGATGAGCTGGACTCCCTAGGAAGTGCAGGGCAGCCGTGTTCCCTCCCTCCTTCCATAGGCCACAAGTTCCCCTGGGCTCATCTGTGTGACATCCGCTGGTCAGCTGGGACATTGCTCCAGTTTGGTGAATATCCATCTCCCAGATTTACACCAGCAGCCCTAACGGTGAGAGGGCTACCATTGCTTGAACTCCTGCTTTCTCCACTTCCCTGCTAATCGTGCTTTCCTGCCCAGTGAGGGGGTTCTTGGGGATATTGGCCAGAGCTGGTGACAAAATGCACAGCATCATCCTCTGAGCGCTCTGGAAGGAAGCGTAATGTTGGAAATAAAAATAGAACAATTGTTTTGTGAGCTGAGCTCTGCATTGACACAAAAAGAGTCATCGCAAGGGCTTTGCAAAAAGTACAGGGGGATATTTGAGAAAGTGCCCAAGCTGCAGAAATGCTGAACAATGGGGGTTTGACTGTAATATGCTTAACCGAGCCTCTCGAATCCTACACAGCAGTTGTGACAATGCATGTCATCTGTTGACATGCAGAGAAAAATTGAAGCCCATTCAGAGCAGAGCTATTTTGGGGTGTTTGTTCCAAGCCCTGTGCTTGGCTCAGGCCGTGTGTGTGAATGGCTGCAGACGCCTCCCCAGTCAAGTAGCCGTGGGTTTGGCAATGAGCTCCCTCCCACTGGGAGATAAGGCAGTTTGTACCCTGTCAGTGACCAGAGGCGGCCACAAAACATTAGGCAGGCTCCTGACTGTCGAGAGCTGAAACTGCTTGAAAACAGCAGGGTCAGTCTGCTCTCAAACACACTGGTATTATCTCATTAGCGGTGGCATTTACTGCACAGCTCAAGGAGCAGAAAAGGGAGTTGTTAAAAAAAGGAAAAAAAAAAAAGGCAAACAAATAGTATATGAAATCGTTAGGCAGAGGGAATGGTATTTACATGTGGGCTTTTCCTTTATTAAAGAAAGTAGTAGTCGTGCTACTAAGTGAATCATATACAAGCAGCGGATTATCACTTCCTTATCTTACCTCCAAGTTGCATTCTCCTTCCAGCTGGCAGGGAAAGACGACATTTTACCTGAACTCAGTCCTTGTTTATAAAGCTTTATTGTTGTTGTTGTTGGTTTGGTTTGGATTTTTTTTTATAACTGAAGAAATACGGTATAGTTCATAATGTTCAGGTCTGGGAATGAGAGACAGGCCCTCCTGTGAAGCTCCTTTCCCCTCTCTCCATATTCACCTTCTCTTTTCTCCCAAGGGATGGTTTTGCTGTCGGCTTCTCTGCTGCCAACTGAAATGTCACAAATTTAGCTCCAACTTTACTGTGGCATTATGGCATAAAGATTCAAGAGAATACCAACCAGGAGGATAAAAATACCAGATAGAACACGAGTGACACATCTCTGGGGACCAGCAGGAGTGGCAGGAGACATGGGAAGTGCACAGGAAGCTGTTTCCTTCAGCAGCACTCCGATATGTCCAGCAGATACAATTCCGCCAGGCTGTAAACACGGTCACAAATACAGGAATATCCGAGGTGTTTCCATAATGGGACCTCAAGACAGAGCTGCTTCACCCTGTCCCTGGTGAGGACTTCAGGGTGGACTTGGACAGGCAGCAACCCCACGCCTGTAGCCTGGCCCTGCCCCTGCGGGCACCTGCAGTTCTCACAGGCTTGGGGGCCGCTTGTCACATGAAAGGCTTTGCAGGGTCAGAATTTTCATTCCTGCCAAAAGCGGGCTTCGGGATGCTTCCTCAGAAGTGGATCCTTCTTTTAGCCTCTGTATATACTCTCCGCTGCAGTGGTGCTCTCAGCTGCAACCAGAGAGTCAATGTCACACAAATCATCTGCATGGAAAGTTATCCGGGGTGCCCTGAAATAAAGAAATAAAGAAGTAATAAATAAAGAAAGAAAGAAGTAAAGAAGCAAAGAAATAAATAAGTAAATAAGGTGGTATCAGAGACAGAGGAGCTCTCAAGAGAGAAGAGAGCAACACATAGTGTTGCAGGGTAGAGCGGAAGAGGAAGCTGGGGAAGGGTCTTTAAGTTTCCCTTGGTACTCAGGTGTTGCAGCCATAGCATGGGAGGGTTGATTTTAACAAATGAGCCATATACACGAAGATCTGCTTTTTACAAAACAGAAAAAACTCCTCGGGTTTCCAGAGCACAAACTAGTTCTTCATGTGGTTTCCTCAGATGTGTGTGTTACTTGGCAGATAACATAAAAGCTGTGCACTCCCTCTGAAGGATTTTCTGTCTGAGCTGTGTTGATGAGTTGTGCTTTCTCAGGCAGAAGAAATGATATGATTTAGTTTCTTGCTGAAGTACCAGTGCAGTTCTGGCTCACGTAAGTTCACATATACAAGTGCTAAAATTACAGTTTCCAAAAAGTGTAGGGGGAAAAAACTCTGCTCTTAATTTCTTGACTGTTTGGCTCAGGTAGTTTTCAGGAGGCAAAACACAGACGGGTATGCAGAGAACAAAAAGAATGTGTTGAAAGTGTAAATGCACACAGTCACAAAAATATTGTGGGACAAGCTCACCGGTATGGGGATCTATAAAAAGACACTGCATTAATGATTTGCATCTTTTAGAATGAAAGTTTATGCAGCTAAATTGTCCAAACAACGTTTTTTTCCCCCAAAATTGCTGATTTCACATGGGTTTTTAGATCAACATTTCATAAAATGCTAACAGTGACTTTAGGCTGAATCCAATTCTCTAATCTACTGGGGGTTGTTACATTAAAATAAACAATCAATTGATGGGGCCCCTCCTGTGCTTGTTGTCATACACAGACATGCTGCTTTATAGCACCAGAGGGTTTGGTTTCAGACAGACTAAAAGTGCTTCTAATTTAATAGAAACAGCAGAGGCCGAGTTGTGAGCAAAGAAATGGATACTGAGAAAAGAACAGGACAGGAACTACACCGAATAATGCAGCTGCACTTCAGTGCCAACAGAAAATGGGTTCCAGTATTTTTTTCCTAAGAGGTGTACTTGTCAAACAAAACCTGGCAGGGCAAAGTTTTCTTTCAAATTTCGTCCTGAAAGACAGGAGATAGAAATGGGGTGAGAAAAAATAATGCAAGTTACAGCACATAATGGTTTTCTTTAAAAAGTATTATCCACTCTGTCTCTGGGATGATATCGGTAAAATATAAATTATATTTGGTTTGCTTCTATTTCTTACAATCTAGAAGAGATATATAATTAAGGTCTTTTCCTTTTGCACGAGGTCAGAAATATAAGTATACAGAAAGCTGAGTATGAACTTACTGGGAAAAATACTTCTTAAATGCTTTCAGAACTGATATCATTATGAAGCCTATTGTTATTCTGGCCTCTGCACAAATGAATTTTTCCTTCTTTATTTATTTGTCCGTTTATTTTCTGTGCCTAGGACGTGTTTACACTAGGTAGGTATTCTTGGGTCCAGAAATGAAGTGAATGCAAAGAGCCTTTTTAAAAAATCACTACTCAAGAAACTCCTTGGAATATAATCAGCAGTATATCAGCTCTTAATAATTAGAGTTAGTTTGCACAAAAGCTGCGTATTTGCTGTTCTCAGGTGTTCCTCTGCATAACTGGGGATGTACCAGCAGGTATAAGAAATATAATGAGATGCAAAAATCATTAAGATTTGCATGTGAAGCCATATAAGAGAGGAATGTAGGAGTTTTCCTATTCTTGAGTAGCCATTTCTTCTTTTTATAGGTTGATTTTATTTGTTATTGTATGCCATATTTATCTCACTGATAAATTCATTCAGGCTACCCCAGTTTTTCTTTGTGAATGGAAGTGCAGGCTGGCACAGAGAGCAGGACAGCTCTCTGCATGAGTCTGGGTGTTAAACTGCCTCAAACAAACCTGTCAGGACAGTTAAAATACATTGTTTGTAGGTGAGACTGAGTGATTTGATTGATCATTCTTCACAATACTGCAAAGGGATGCTGAGAGTGGTGAAAGAGTCTCAGCCTGTCTGGCAAATATCCTGCAGTTTTAATTGTACTCAGACAGGAAAAAATACAAGGCATTTGCTGCAGCTAAGTGAACAATCCAAAGTGGACAGTGTATTTAACACATTAAGGTTGGGAGTCTGGGCTGCATCAGAGCCTAAAGAGCTCCTTGCAGGACAGCTCCAAGAACAGCCAAAAGCAGAATTAAGCAACCTCACCAGTCCCTGCCTCAGTCTTTGGCACAGCCTTTTCTCGTATTGGAGGTCAATATGGGTGTGATTTTTGCACAGGTAACACGGTGGAGATGTGGGCACAGCTGGGCAGCATTTAGGCTGCCTGGGAATAATCCTAAAAACCTCTGAGACCAAAGCTTGTGACCTGTGGTTCCTTCATGGCATTGCAATGAACTCTGATCTTTCACTTGTCCAATACCTCTGAGTAAAAGTAAATAGAAATTTATTTATATATATGTAGCCAGTCCTCTGATTTACCCTCAGCTTTTAGAACTGTTTACATATGAGTTGGTCTCAAATAGTCCTTTCTAAAATTGGCATTTATTAGCTCAGTCATCTGGCACTGCTTCCATTCTTTAGGGTGAGAGTAGAAGCACACACAGAACAAATTGTCAGGCACATTTCAAAGTTGTTTTTCTGCCATTTGTGGTCCTAGTGCAATGCTGGAAATGAAGGAAAAAGAAGAACACGTGTTTTTCAGACAAATGTTGCTGCATTTATGTGATTTTGTCTCACTGACACGAATCCATCAGTTGAAGAGTTGCAAGGGAAAAGACAAGAATAAAAGAGAGGCAGGAGTCGGTTGTTCCTTGGGAAGAGCAAGGTGTAGCTTGTTGTTGCTGCTGTTGTTTGACTTCCACTGTTACAATCCACTCCAAGAGCAGAATTTAAAAAAGAAAAAGGATACATTAGTGACCAAGATCATGTCCCTGAAAATACCGTGTACAGCACTGGTTTTTGTTCCCATTCACCCACACTTCAAGAAGACACAAGAGCCATGAAGACTGAAATTACTCAAAAGAAACTATTTTACTTTTGCCACTTTCAATTTTGACTTTTTTATGTCAGAACTCCTTGACAGGGAAAAAAAAAATTTCTAAAAAATCAAACATCATGCAAATGTCTCAGAAAGAGAGGCACAGTAACTGCTGCTCACTCTCAGAACTGAAGTCCTATGCAGCTCTAGAAGAGCAGTTAGATTGAAATGAGAGTTTAATATGGAAATCAAGCTGCTTTTGACTGTGTCCCATGACACGAAGATAGTTCTAGATGCTCATTAGTGAAATACTGTTGATAAATAATAAAATGACACACTTTGTCTGGTCACATTCCCTATGATATCCGTAACACCCAGAGTATTTCTATTTAGTGTGTGTTCAGAGAACAGGCATTTTGCGTAAAGCTCGTTATTGTATTTTATTATAGGTCACAAGGAATTAGGGCAGATTCTGGTTGTCTGAAATACATATGTGTAAATAAACAATGACGTACAAATTAATTGCCATATATTACAGAGGAGGTGTGGGAAGGTAATGCTCTGCTGCAAGACAAATCATTTAAACTTCATTGATAGTTTTGTACAGAATATAAATAACAGAGAAATCTACCTTAATGTGGGGCATAAACTGGATATTAAATACTCTGTTGTCTGCCATTAATAATCCTAATGTTTCAGAGTTAGAAAAGGTGCAGAACAGAGCAACCAAACCAGCCTGTGACAGGGAGATGGGAAATGAATTATCCAGAAAGATTAGCCAGAATTAGGCAGATTGATAACAAGAGAGTCTCCAGGGATATGCTGAAGACAATACTGAAACAAAAGAAGCAAAGAGAATGGATCACATTCATCTTTTTAAGATAGTCCCTAATTTGAAGAGTCTGCAGTGTGGGATAGCAAGGGGGTGACTCAGAAATGATAAGTATTTCCGGCACATTTGTTTAGTGTTGTTGAAATATTGAACAAATAGCTGAAGTCAAGAGCAACAAGTCAGGGGTTTAAAAGGAGCTCGTTTGTTTTCTTTTCGTGAAGGATTTTTGAGATTACATTAGCTACATATTTGAACTTACCATGATAAGTTCTAGGGTGATTTGTATTTATTGGGGTTACAAGGGCAGGCCTCAGTGGACCATATGGTATTTTTACAGGGCTGTTTCCATAACAAAAATGACACAAAACTGTATTAACTTTTCACAGATTGATAGAGAAACAAACTGTCTAAATAGATGTGTTTGTTTAAAAAGGGCTTGAGGTGGGGGGAATCCCTGCAGGTTTTCTAAGCAAATGTGTACCTATAGGTTTGAAGTTTTAAACTGGGGGTTTATTTCCATTCTACTAAGATGTATCTTAGAAAAGAGGCAGTGGGAATAAAAAAATACAAGGAGCAAGAAGGAAGGAGGATAAAGAAAGAAAAGGGGGAAAAGGAAAAAAAAATTTAAAAATCTCTCTTCCAGGTAGTTTCTGTAGAACAGGATGGGAGAAAATTCACACTTCCCTTCACCTTGGCAGACTTGGTCATGTCTTCAGTTAAAATTTCTTTTCCAGCTGAACCCTCTTTCTTCCTGGGTACAACAATTTGAATAGAATATTTCCAGCTTCATTCTCTGGAGCTGGCATAAAGATACACATTTGCTTCTAAAAATTAAACAAAATTTTAAAAAGCAGATACTGTGATAAAATCAGATTAAGTAACTTATTGTAAGTGAACAGTAATTTAATTTTGATTTATTTGAAGCATTACATCCCTGTTATTACAACACATTTTGTGTCTTTAAGCCACTGATTTTCAGAAGGTGGGAGAGAACAGCAGGGGAAAAGATCATTTTTTATCTTCTTCTCCACTTTCCCCTATTAATCATGGTACCAGACAGGATACTGGGTTACATGGAGCACATGTTTGGCCCAGAATGGCCAGTCCTATAATGTACAGTTTTATGAAGTGATGAATTCTAGAATGAGAGTTCCAGCTTGCTTTTTTGTAATAACTGGCGGTTTTGACATGCTTTTTCACTTACAGTAATTATTCCAAGGCAGAAAATTGAACAAATGAAAATGAGAAATACAGAAAGCTGAGTTTACATGAAAAATGGCTAAGATGAATTTCATTTTGGGACTTAACATCGAGTCCTGTCAATATTGCAGAAGAGACTTTCTTAATTTTCATACCTGATGTTTGTTAACTAATACAACCTAGATTTCTAACTCAGACAAAGCAAACTGTGTTTTTTGCTTAGCTCATCAAAGTGACCATGGTGGGGGTAGGGGAACTCTTACAACTCGTGTGTATTTTATTGTTGTTTAAACACAGCTGGTAATAGGTGAGTGCATCTAAGCCAGGGAAAGCAGAAAACAGTAATTAACACCAACTATGGCATATTGACATCATACGTCTTAAAATTCCAGGAGCTGTATTCCAAGTCATATGTTAGAAAAAGGAAACTTATAGAAATTAAAATTTCTCACAGACATTTATCTGTGGCTGCACAGTACCTTGCAAATTACAGATAAAACCTATTTATAGCCCCTAGAGAGGGAGGTCTCTGCGTTATTAGGAGGGTGTTCAACCTGCTTGAAGCCCCTCCTCTGCTGGGCCAGCTGCCCTTGGCTGTGTTAACTGAGTTTGTTACCTACAGGTTTTGGTGGCATTTACTGAAGGCAAAGGCACGGACAAGTGTTTCTGCGGAATGGCCGTGCTGCAGGCACAGGCAGGAGAGTAAAGCATCAGGCCCAAGGCCGTGTGAATAATCATAGCAGAGAAATACAGTGCTGAGAGAGGAAAAAAGCTCCATAAAATGCAGGGCCACACTTCAAACCTCTCCTGACTATCACTGGCAAAATTTAAAATCAAGTGCCAAGCAGTGAGAATTCTCTCTCTGACTCAAGAGCTGAGATCATCATAGTCATGACGTGGACGTCCCTGCCCACCAAAGCCCAGCCTTAGGCAAGGCTTGCACAAGCTGCTCTCCAGACTCTCTTGGTCACATTGGGCAACAAAAGTGCTGCAAAGTGCTTTGGATCAGGACCTGCAGATCACATTTCTCAGAGGGGTTTTTTTTTGGCACCCACTGTCCAACGAAATAAGTGAGCCCGTATTGATATTCCTAAGCAAGCACATAGAAGGCGTCCCTCTGTTGTAAAACCCCTGAAGTGCCAGTGAAAACAGGACAGTGAAATTCAGAGCAGGCTCTAGGGGAGCAGGTTGCTCCCTGCAGGTCAGCTCTGTGCTGAGATGTACAGCAGAGCACAGAGTGCCTAACCAAGCACGACCTTGACCTCCAGGCCAGTCTGATGAGATGCACCTTGGCTTCCCAAGGGCCTAAGCGCCCAAAAAACCTCACTAATCTCAGCTTAAATCTGCGTGAGCTTCTGGAGAAGCGCTTCCCTTTCAGCAGGCATCCAGTTAGGGCACTGAACTGGTGTTCAGTAGAAATGAGTTCAGTTTCCAGATGAGAAAGATCACCCCTAACACGCGGGTTATACTCTCTGCACATCAAATCCACATGGTTGATCTTGGGCATAATACACCTTTTCTGCCGCCTGTGGGCTCTGATTTTTGAATCGACTGTGAGGTCTTTGAGTGAGGGTCTAGCCAATCCGCTGGGATCAAGCCACAGGAATTGGCGCAAACACCTTCACGGGCAGACAAGGAAGCAGAACCCTTGCACGCACCCACACTCCAGCACGCCCCTGTCCTGCTGCGGCACCGTGTCCTGCACCGCCGCAGCGTCCAGGTGGCCCCAGGTAAGCCCTGGGTGGCAGAAACGCCCCCACCCTCCCCACCCAGCCAGCAGCATCATTTTTAATGCCAGTTTACATCGAGAAAGCTTTGAATTCTTCTTGTGGACAAAGCCCCCTTCCTCTGGGCACCCCGTTCCGCTCCTGGAGGGGAGCCAGGGCTCCCTTGGCAGTGCAGCCTCAGGTGTGAGGCCGCCCAGTTTTGGGTGGGGGCCATGCCTTTGTGAGAGGAGAGCTCTCCAAGATTGCCTGCTCAGCACCAGGCACCTCCTTGACACGCCAAGCAGGTGGCTGTGTCCCCCAGTGCTCGTGTGACACCGAGCAGGTAGCTGGGTGACGACAAAGGGGACCACGGGGCAGAGCAAATTCTCGTGCCCCAGAATAACCGGAGGGCAAACTGCAGAGAGGGAGAGGGGCTGAAGGAAGAGCAGGCTTTCTGGTCAGCAGCAGGTCATCCAAAATCCCTTCAGAGATGCAAAAGAAATGGCCCTGCCCCCACTTCACCTCCTAATAATTCAATGTCTGCGTTTGTTGCCAGCTAGAAGGTTTTTTTTTTTAAACTTCATGAGAAAAGGAAGGTAGGATTTTAGCAGAATCCTATTGCAAAGCGTGTATTTCTTCTTTTTCTTTCCTTCTCCCTCCACCCCCTCCACAAATCCCCAAGGTCAACATTGTAATAAACAGCAGGAAAGGCCCAATTTTCTGCACCTGTGGCCTTGTTTGTCTCTATATTTCTATAGGTGAATGGGCACTGGGGACACAGAAAGGAAGTGAATTCAATGGATTGGTTTAAAAAACTCAGCATGGTAATCAGCAGGCACTCAGGTGAAATGGCTTTAAAACCCTGTTAAAACAGACCCTGAGTGAAACAGGGTGTGTAGCTACAGTGCATGCAGCTTGGGGGGGTTTTTTTTACATAAAAACGTGGCATTGTTAAAAATCAGCCTCTAGTCAAGTAGCTTGTTATTCAGGACACAAACCCCTGTACCTCAAATCTCTTGAATGATGTTGGGTTTAATCTCCTTTTTCATCCCATGAGGATGTAGTGCTGACTAAAGGTACTAGACTAGTAGAAAATTAGGCAATTTTTTTTTTTTTTTTTTTTTTTTTTTTTTTTTTTTTTTTTTTTTTTTTTTGTGGGAATAGGATGGACTCAGGCAGTATGGGTTCCCCCACCAGCAGCTAAAACCTGTGCTCTGCCCCCAAGCAGCTCCTCCCTGCAGTCCAGGTTTGGGAACCTGGATTAGCCTGCTGGAGCATCCACTCTGCTAACCACTGCTTGGAGTCCTGCTTTTCCCTGAGGGCAGATGTTCCTTCTCCAGTGCAATGTTCCATAACTGCGTAATACAATTTATTGAGGATTTTTCCCCAAAGATACTGCTTTGTGTGTAAAAGCTTCACATGCCAAGAGGTGCACAAATTCTGTCATATTTGTACAGATTTGCTTTCGGAGTTTTTATTAAATACCTAAGGGGAGTGACTTGTAAAGCCTACATACTGCAATAATTTATATTCTCCTGGTATTTCAGTTCACTGATGCACTGTGAAAAGAGCAGTCTCAGGTTGTCATAGCTCCCTGAAGGTTTGGGAAAAAAAAGACTGTTAATAAAGATAAACATCTTTTGGCAAAAGCCAAACTGTTGGCCTTTGTTTGAGTTTACCACTGGCTTGTTTCTGGCTCTGTTGCTGTCCAGGTCCCTCCTGAACAGCTGTAGTATCCACCCATCTGAGTACACCCTGCTCACACATATCACTGCTGCAGAGGCACAGATTCAGACCCTGGAGCACTTGTGGGGTTTAATTTATTTGCAGTAGGAAAAATTAAGCCCGAAATAGAAACGAGCCTCACTGAATTTTTTCCTGGTGCTGCTCTCCCGAGTGGAGCTCCAGCAAGGATGTGCACTGTCCATTTCCTTGTTTTCCCAAGGCTGTGGAGGGAACCTTTACTATTGAACTACTCCTTTCAAAGGATACTGAGGCTTTAGACATTGGTAGAGGAGAAAGAATTCAAAATGGGAAAACCCAAAGCAACTCTTTAAAGAAAAGATCAGGTCCAAACTTTAATATAAAGTATTGACAAGGGTCCTAAATAAGTGTTCAGTTGAGTTGCAAGGAGATAAGGACAAGTATGAGTTGGCTGCATGAATAATTTGATTGCTTTTTGACCAAAATGCCATTTATGGTCTAGGCTCAGTACCTCAATAGTTTGGCTGAACACACGCATTCACACTTGTGTATGTGTACCTAATCTCAAATACAAATACTCAACCGTGGATATGTTTGTTCAACCCTCTGTTGACTCTGGTGATCAATTTTGAAGCCTAAAAGCTGGTTAACAGCACTGTAAATAGCTCAGAGGCAGCTGTTTATTTGCTCATGATATTTGTCAAGCATTTTTATAAAAACAGACTCGTGGGATTAGCTTATATTTCTTCCTTGATACCGGAGACAGATAGCACTCACCTGAGCTGGTGTTCAGCAGGAACTATCCTGACTGCTCTGGCTGGTTATCCGAACATTCTGCTCAGATTGGGAAGCCCCCGTGACCTGTGTCCTGACTGAGGCTCTACCCCAGACTTAACTGCAGCTTTGGACAAATTGCTTCATCTGAAGAGATGGAGCAATGGTCAGTTGGTCAAGCCCTCATTTTGCCTCGATCTGTAGTTTGAGGATGGCTCTAGATTGTGAGCTAGGCACAAGTGCTAGCTTTAAACCTGCGAAACAAGTGACTGCAAACATACTCACAGTTTTGGGGATGTGATTAGATGTTCCCTGTAGCAGGAGGAGTATGAGTCATCCAAATGACCTGCAAAAATGAGATAAAACCTGACCAAGCAGCTAACAGAGATCTCTATTTCTGTATTGTCCACTCTTTTTAATGAGGGAGAGCCTGATTCAGTAGGCCTCCATTAAGTTTGAGGTGGACCCAAAAGAAGCCATTTTGACCTTTTTCTCCTTCCATCAGACTGCTTGCTCTCACTCACCAAGGCAGACAAATCCTCACCCTGTGCTTGCCCAGATTTCTCTCCAGCACAGTCAGCTCTAGCAGCACAGAACACCTGTATTATCTCCAGGAATTCAGCAACAGCCAAAACAAACAGCAAACAGCTGGATGTCAGAAAAGACCAAATCTATCATGGCCTGACACACTGCATTGCCTCTGCAGCAATAAAATTCCTGGTGGGTCAGCAGAAACAGCATCCAGAGTCGGTCAGATCTGCTATGGAAGGTGCCTGAGATGACTTCTGAGTTGCTTCATTTTATTGTTGTTATTTATGGCTTTGGTTGTTAATGAATAATTCTGGTAAATTTGGTGTAGAGCCCATGGCGTGAGTGTTATGTCACTGTGTTCCCGGAGCATTCTGAAACAGCCTCCCCCCTGGGGTTTGCAGGCATTTGCTGTTTCAGTCAGGAGCTAAGGGAAATGTAGGGACCACTTCAGTCCTTGATGATAAGCAGCTGCCAGTGAAGTGACTCTGCATAGCTGGGTGGCAGCACAGCAGCAGTAATCAATATCTGAAAACAGGGCATTGGGGTACTTCTTCCACCTGCTGAAAAGAGAGAGTTCTGTTCTCTAGCCTGGCGTTATTATGCATGTTCATTGATATTTTGGAGGATTTTGTTTTATCACCGTGAAAGAGTTGTGTCTATCCTATAAACAGAAAAGAGAGAGTGAGTGATTAAAATCTAACCTCAGGTTTATTAGTCAAGATTTTTAAAGCCATCTCCATTCCCTAGAGTAATTAATTTCAAATTTGTAGTGCAAGGCTCTTGGTCCAACACTAAATAAGTTAGTCTAGAAGAAAATAGCAGAGTGAACTTTCTCCCACTAAAATAATTTTGCATTTTTTCTGTTGCGTAAGTAGAACCAGAGCAGATCTAAAATTCTGATCTAGCTTAGAAGTCTGCCTGGGCTTAAGTACACCCTCACAGCAAGGTTTCCCTTCTCAAATTCATAGCTTTATAATAATACAGTTTGATGGTAGACTATTGCTTGTTTTGGGATGCTGAGGGTTGGATTGGTGGAGTTTTTTACAATGCTGTTTTCAATTCCTGAAAATAATTAGGGAGAATGAAGAGCTGTTTAATCTGATGAATACCATACTGATGCTGCAGTATCTTTAGACTGTGGCTGACAGGAGCCCAGTAGAGAAGTGCTAAAAATCCTGATTTCAGTAGGTGGCAGCATCCCCTCTGTGTCACTCCCAAACCAACACCCGACGAGCTGCTCTGGAGCTCGAGAGCTGTAAAAAACCCCCAGTTTGCCTCGGCTACTGAAGACCCCGAGTTCCACCTCTAAGCAGTGGTGGCTGCTGGTTCCTGCACCTGATCCCAGGACAGAAATGAGCCTTCCTTCCCTCTCTCTTTCAGTGCATGAGGTGTTTTTGCTTGGCAGGTTAGGTTTGTTTGAGAGGGGAGACCTGAGATTCTGCCCTCCAAGTGTCACACATTTTTGTGGTGCTATTTTAGCAGCTGCTCTGTCCCAGGCCAAAAGGGCTCCAAAGAACAGGTCAAGTACCTCCCTCACAGGCCCAGCCGTCCTTCCTCTCTGCCTGGCAAAAGGCATTGTTTAATTTACTGCAGTGAGAATCACAGTGGTTTACAAGACAGTCCAGGAAAGATTCATTCTCAACATGAAAACAAATAATATTCTGTTAAAGATACACAGTCAAGTAATCACACAGCTCTACAACAGTGTATAAATGCCTGCCATCCATACCCAAAAAATACACTCATGTGCAATTGCAGTTCAGTATCTTCTCATGGCTGTTAGGCAATGTAAATTAATATATGGATTCGTTTTTTAGGACAGCTGTAGAAGTCATCCCTCCCCTCCCTTTTATTTTTCTTAAATAGTGTATTTATTTTGCTTGGCTAAGCCTCTCTCTTGCTTTGGTGATAACAAACAAGCACAACTGCAGGGCAGGATTTTAGAGGATTCCTGTGTTCACTGAGCATCTTTGAAAGGAGAAGCCCCCAAGTCAGATTTCAATGTAATATGGCTGCAGTTCTAAAGCATCTTTGTGGCATCCAGTCATAATTATGCCAGCCACAAATAGCACTTGGACCAGGTTTGTTGTGTTGCCTATAAAGCAATTGGAGAGGAAGGATACTGTTTAGGAAGTGGCTGGAGAGTTTCTCAGTCAGGGAATTTCCAGCTAAAGAGATCCAGCCTGGTTTTAAACCTGGCTGGGTCCTGGGCTTGAATCTAGTTCCATGGGCTTTAACTGAAATCACTTTTCCTCTTTATTCCCTGTCATTCATCTGGAATGCAGGTTTAATGCTAATTTTGTATGTTGGGGCAGCATCAGAAGGCAGTAGTTAGGAGTCAACAGCATCAAAGGAAACTTTCCATAAATCCCATCTCCCTTTGCCAAGCACTGTTAGGGCCATCTTCTGTCCTTAATATTCTGTCCATGAACATTCCTGTGTATTCACCACATAAGGCTAAGAATAGTTCAGCCATTTAAGGGCCTGAGTTTACAGACAGGGACCGTATGAGTAATGGATTGCTGGGCTGGATCACTGCTAAAGCATTCAAGCAGTCCATGTTTATCAATAATAAGGTAATAAAACAACACTATCTGATTTCAACTTTCTTACCTTAACAAAATATTAGTTCTTTGTCAAGCCGAGTTTGGTTTTCTATGCACAAGGAAACAGAGGTGGGTGTAATTACCAGCTTTCTGTTAGGCTTGGTGATGATACTTAACCATCATGTCAAATATTTGTGTATTTCCTTAACCTAGCTTGTCAATCCATGTTCAGTCAATGGACAAACATACAGTACAAAATCAAATAACAAAAAAATTCAGTAACATGAGAAATTTATTCATCAAAAAGAGCCCAAATCTCTAAAGGAAATTTGTAAATTCATTTGGAAGTCCAAGCCTCTAGTAACATATGCATGTATCCTTTAAGATACCAAACCAGTCTTCAGCGTTACTCTGCCAGGTGTCTAGATCCACACAATCACAGGATGGGGGAGTTGGAAGGGGCCTCTGTGGATCATCCAGCCCGACTCCCCTGCTGGAGCAGGATCACCTGGAGCAGGTTGCATGGGATCAGGTGCAGGTGGGTTTTGAATATCTCCAGGTGAGGAGACCCCATGGCCTGTCTGGACAGCAGTTCCAATACTCTGACACCCCCACAGTAAATCAGTTATTCCTGGGCATCAGTCCCTGCCCGTTCCTCTGGTGCCATTGCTGGGCCTTTAGAGCTGGGCCTGGCCCTGCTCTGAGCCCTCCCTGCAGACGGGGACACACAGGGATGAGGGCCCCTCTCAGCTGGGGCTCCTCTCGAGGCTGGACAGCCCCAGCTCCCTCAGCCTTTCCTTGTCAGGGAGATCCTCCAGGTCCTTCATCTTCTCAACCTCCACTGGACCCACTCCAGGAGCTCCATGGCCCTCCTGTCCTGAGGATCCCTGACCTGGACACAGCACTCCAGATGTGCCTCACAGGGCTGAGCAAAGGGGCAGGATCACTCCCTGACCTGCTGGCACTGCTCTTCCTGATGCACCCCAGGATTCCATTGGCCCTCTTGTTCCCCAGGGCACTGCTGGCTCATGGGCAGCTCTTTGTCCACCAGGAGCCCCAGGTCCTTCTCCACAGAGCTGCTCTCCAGCAGATCAGCCTGTGGCATCTCCAGGGGCATGGCAGGGAGCCCTTGGGGACTTGCTATCTGCCTGCACTGTCACCAGTCTTTCCACTGCCACCAGAGAGCTTCAGTCTTATTTTCCAGTAGGTGACAGACTATTGCCAATATTCTAATGGTGGTGGTGACACCAAAACTTCTTTTCTCATTCCTCCTTTGCTGTTGTGAGGTCTAAACTGCTCCAGAAATGTGAGTGAAAATGAACACACTTATAGGAGGCAGGATGAGGGGAAGGGGAATTACTCTGCTTTCTACAAAGTCTTCTAGTATTGAAGCGTGCAGAGTTCATGTTGGAAACATTCCTCAGCACTCAGAAGAGCTTCCTCTTACGTTTATTTTCAAAGAAACAGACTCTTGTGCTGACACCATGGTTCAGGAGTAGAGATGCTGAAAATAGGGAATATTTTGTGACTTTGCTGCCTGGTTATCTGTGTTTTCCTAAAGAAGTACCATTTTCATAACTAAGTATAGACATAAGTACCAAAGTACCACAGAACAGTGGTTTTCAGCTTGTGATCTGAGGCTCCACAGATGACTTAGAGAGTAGCCACAGAAGCTGGTGGTGAGTTGTAAGTATTTAGTCAGAAGACTTAAATTCTTTACACAGAAGTCCACACCCATACAAAGAAAAAATAGTGGTCCATATTACTGGCAAAGTTTGAAAACCTTTATCCAAAGAAAGGCACAGAAATAGAAGAGAAGGGACTCAAAATCAAATGGATTTCAGGAGGCTCAGTGGTGAGCAGACCACGGGTGTGCCTTTGGGCAGACTGACCTTCAGCACAGGTGCCTTTAAATGAGCAAGGCCAAAGAGGGGATGCTTTCTAAGGAACAGCCACATGGAGATTTGCTGGGGCTCAGTGGTGCTGCTAAAAAAGAGATTTCCTTGGACAGGGCTTTGCCACAGCTAAATTGCTTCTGGTGCAAACGGAAAATAACTCCAGGCTTGCCGTGTAGAGTTCCCTCCAAGGGGATGCTGGAATAAACTGCTAATTTCTACAGAGTCCAGATGAGGTAAATGTAAGGAAAGGAAGGGCACACCAGGGTGAAAGGACTTTTCAGGAGTTGCAGCACAGCTAAGGAGCAGAATAGGAAGGAGAGAGTGCGGCAGAATAAAATTGTGCATTAAAATGTATCAGTGTACAGCATCTGACAGGTTCCCCCCACCCCAAAGCTGTACTTTGAGTTACATCTCAAGCCTATTTGTTACATCAAGTGAGTCAAGAAAAGGAAACAAGATGTCTTCTTCACCATTACATACTAAAGCCTAAGTCGGAAAAAAAAAAGCCATAAAAGAAACTTATAGAACTATTTTAATGACATGGTATTAGTAAATTATCCCTACTGTGTCGTAAAATAATAGAAAAGAGGACAAATCAAAACCCAGCCAGTAAAAAATAACTCCCTGAATAAAAAAAATTTGAAAAACGTAATATCTTGCAATTTCTTTCGAAGTCAGCATATTTTAAAGTTTTTATTTGGGTGAGAACAGAGCTTTTCATATGACAAGTGATCCGGCTAAATTTTTCCAGCAGACTGTGCTGCTTGTTGTACAGTATTTCCACAGTGAGGAGTCTCCCTGTTCCTTTCCCAGTGCAGAGAGGGAAGCAGGCACTCTCTGGGTATCTGTCCCCAGCAAGGCCCAAGCTGGGTTAGCCAGGGGCGCCTGCCACAGGCACTTCAGGCTGTAAATGACAGGAGGGACCCTCCTGCATCCGCTCCTCACCGAAAACAAAGCAAATAGGCACCAAAATACTACAAGTTATGCAGTTGGGATGCTGGGATGCTCTCATAGTTAAACCGACACCCCCAGCACACTCAAAGTGAGGCGAAATAGTCCTGCAGTGCTCCCATGATCTGTGTGTGATCCAGCAGGCAAGCACTGTGGTTGTGTGCATGTGTCTATATATATATATATATATATGTGTATATATATATATATATAAAGAAGGGGGGAAAATGGTTATAAAAAAGACATTTGAGCTGCACTCCCATGAGCATTGTTCTTCAGTATTGACTTTCCTGAGAAGAGGCTGTGGTGTTTCACCTTCCCAAGGATTTAAAAGAAGAGTTCCCTAAGAGCAGAGAGCTTGTTTCCAGATTTCTGATCATCCAGAGTTTACATGTAGGGGGAATACAGACTGGTTCTTTCTTTGCCATGATGGGAATGAGACATAAAGAGAGATTCCATGGTCTGGTGGAACTCTCTAGAGGAGGCTGGGAGCTCACAGTAGCTGAACAGCCGAGTGATGAGGGCTTGTCTAGGAAGGAGCTGCCCACCTGGGTATGAAAGCTCTAGGGCTGGGAGACCAGGCTGGGGGCAAGTGCCCAGAGAGGTGCAGTGGCTGCTTGGTGGCACCAAGCTCTGGCACGGAGGGCTTTGTGTTTGTCTCCCTACCTCTGTTCTCATCTCGAGCTGTGCGGTGTGCAGAAGGGTTTCTCCCAGCCCCACCACGAGCCCCTTGCCGCCGCCTCCTTCACCCGCCTTTCACCCCGCTGGTCAGGGAGCCCTGGGTGGGGTGGGTCTGTGGGAGGACAGGGCAGATTTGTGAGAGGTGACAGCTCCTGTGACAGGCGCTGCAAGGGGGGTGCCCTGGCGGGGGGCTGTTTACAACGTGATACCTCAGCAGCTGCTGCAGTGCTGGCCCTGAGCTGTCAGTGCCTGCGGTTTTATGGCACTTTCGTCACCATCTGTCACTCCTTTAATGGCGTGGCGTGCGTGTCCTGCCACCTTCCCCTGCCACCCTGTGCCCCCCCAGCGCGCACACACACATTGGGGAGCTCAGCCATATGGCACCGAGTCATCTTCATCTTCTGGGACCATCCTGGGCCGCTGCAGGGGACCGGAGCTTGGCAGGGTGGCCCAGGTAGCCCAGAGTTATGGCCTTGGAGTAGAAACCAAAATATTACCGTGCTGACATGGGAGCTGTGGTCTGTCCCCGCTTCCATCCTCATGGATGTGTCTGCCATCCTAATGTGGCCTCTTGGGCAGCAGTAGATGTTTGGTTTCGTCTCCTGCAGGGAAAAGTAGCCTAAAGGATTCTCTTTGTTTATGTTTTATGATAAACGGAGAAAGAATAAAACACACACACACACATTTTTAAAGAAAAGCATTTGTTTATATATACATAGACACACTCCAAGGCTTAATGTCAGACCCTTGCCAAGGAACATATGTTATTTCAGCTTGACACATTTTGATTGCAAGATCCAGGACGTTCTTTTCATTCGTCCAGAACAGGAGAAAACTCCAAGTGAGCTGCAGCACTCTCAATCCCCGTGGCTGCCTTCCATCACCAGGCTGTGTCTGTGCTGCGAGCACACGTGGTTTGAAATCAAAGCCTGCCCCAGCCTTGGAGAAGCACCCCCAGAAAGTAACGAGATCTGATTTGCCATGCCTTAACTTCCAACCTAGGGGAGTTTTAATGCCTGTAGGCTTAATGCTGTGCATTATGCTGTTATCTGCATTACCTGGGGGGGTTTGAGGGAGAGTTTGTGGCTGAGAGTAAACTTCACTGTAGCAATCCTTTTTTTCCCTCTTATGTGTTCCTGTGATTGGCCATTTGATTATAGTGAATCCCCAAAGGCTCATGGATTAAAAACAAAGGCTGGTTTGTAAGTGAACTTGCTGTTGATGGATTAAGGCAGTGTGCCGGCTGTAACCAGATCCACAATACAAGTTCATTCATTTGGAGAGCAGCTCTCGACTCGCATTACACCCTCCCTGCCTGCTCCTCACCATCCAGCCAGTGAAACTTTACACCTCCACGATTTTATCACAGCCGCAGCTCACCAACAATGTGTGTCATGCTGTGAAAAATATAACTGTAAATCAAAGTCCTACATATGGTGCAGCGGTAACCTTCCCAAAGACCCTGCTTTGGAGGCCATCCCTAAACAGAGCTGTTTGTGTGCGTGTGGTGCACGTACACATATGACAATCAGAGGCTGCCACAACAGAGAGCTCCTATTTTCTAAGCTGACATTTCACAATACGAGCCAAAAGAGTTCATTTTGGAGCACAGAGCAATGCCTGTGATATTAATACCAATGGATGCCTTTTACACTTTCACTCTAAAGCCAAAAACGTTTGGGGATGATACGTTTTTACATCGTTAGTGGGGAGGCAAAGCCAAGCATGCCCATATTTCTGTGACATGCAGAAGGGAACTTTCACCCCTGATTTTCTTTTATCTCCTTCACTCTCTCTGGCTCACGTGCCAGTCTGAGCATTCCCAATCCTTGGAGAGTGCAATCTTTAAGAGCTGTCATTACACTTCTCAAGTTTGACAGAAGATAAGAAAGTGAACAACTGGTTTTAATCATGACAGATTCCAAGTCCTGGAAATCTTTCCAGAAGTTACTCCCAAGAGCTGACGTTTTCTGAAGGCCCTTCTCCTTTGGGCGCACGTGTGCACACTCACACAGTCCAGGGAGCCTCACCTCCAGAGCCTTTTGCTTGCCAAACAGTGTCCCTGGTAGACAGGAAGACTAAACCACGATGTACTCTTGCAAATTATGCATGATCAAGTATTTCTGCTGTGGAGGAGAGCCAGGACCAGGAACGCAATAGCCCAGCTATGCGAAAACCCAAAGAGAAGTAGTCAATCCAAAAGTGCGGTGCAAATGGCAGTTCTGCCTGAGGAAGAAAGCCCTCTCTGAGGCCCATTTCTAGTCACTGATCCTGATGATTTATACAACTCTCACCTGCTCCTCTTGCCTATAGTTAGGTAGTGTCAAAAATGCCACAGATATGCTGTTCCTGGTTTTATTCCTGGAGTTAATTTGTAGTAATGTGTATAATACCCTCTGCATATTTCAAAGGGGAAACCAAGGCACAGGAAGATCAGTTGATGTCGTAAACTGGAACTCTGTGGCAGAATGAGTTGTCAAACGTGCTTTGATTTTTCTTCTGCTGAAAGAGCTTGGCTCTACACGAGGCTAAAGCACAATGTGATGCTTGCTTTTCCCCCTGAGGAGGAGATTTACACCAGCTATGGCTTTAGCCATGCAAGATAAAACAGCAAAATTCAAGGAAGCTTTCAAGTACTGTATGACTTCCAGGTTTTCCCCAGTGCTAACCCAGTTCCTTCTACTGTTATGTGCCACTTCTGCCTTGGCAAAAACAAGACAGACAGTGCACTACCTGCACAATTATCCCACAGCTGTAGCTGCCACTAAGGCTTTTTTTTGCTTTAATTCTCTGAAACTTTACAGCAGATTCCTTTTTAAGTTTCTAGCAGATACAGAAACAAGACACAGACAAGGTCTGAAGAACAGCTTTGTGAAATAGTTTTAATGGACAACCAGCTCCTCTGTGTTTTATTGCCTTTTCTTTACAAGAATAGATATTTTTGTATTAACTGTTGTTGATGTTTGTCTAACTTCTCTGGTAGATCTTTTTTCTGGTTTAATCATCCACGAATATGACAGGTTGACTGTTGGAAAATGAATTTCCTTTTTTAATTATAAGAGTAAAAGCTTTTTGGTTTCATTTTTATCATTAGGTTTTTTCATAGAAAAATAATTTCTTGCTCTATTGCAAGCTCTGCGGAACATTTTTAAGCAGATACAGTTGTGCTGAGACAGCAGCATGAAACAGAGTTTCTTCTGCTGCTACTGGCTGTATTTCAGTGGTATTGAAGGTAAACTTGTGCTTTCTCCATGAGAGAAAGAAAGTCCTAATGGAATAAAGATACTGGGAGTGAAATATGTTCTCTTTATCTGCCTTGATAGTACAAGGACTGCAACAGTTTTATGAAGGAGGGAGAGGAATCTCCCTTCTTTGTGTTTTGAGCTTAGTTTTAGGTTACTTGAATTAAACAAGACTTTATTGCTTGGCTTAGCATTTTTTATTAGCAGCTTCAAGAATTCACCATGGAGCCAGTTTGAACGTTACAGCAATCTGCAGTAATTGGGCTTGTCTCCACTTAGAAATTAAGTGTAACCATGGGTCATATGGCACGAGGAAAAGCAAGGGAGTGAGGAGAGCAGAGTGCACATTTGGAGTGTTTGAAAAAAGAATGGACAAAGCTTCAAGCATCAGTGCCTTGTAGCTGTCAAATTCAGACTGAGGAAGAGCAAGGCCTGGAGCTGTCTGCCTGCAGTGAGTTGTTAATCCGTCGCAGCCTCACCTGGGTTCCTGTTGTGCCCGTGTGTGCAGCAGGGTGTGGCAACCACCTTCACACGTGGCATCCCTGTTGGCAATTCTGGCAGCAGGATCCAGCAAGGAGTGACTGCGGGCCAACCAAAGGGTCCCTGGGGTCAGGGGCAGGCTTTCCTGGGACTTTGGTGACCTCTGGGCACTGTCCTTTGCAGAGATGGTACGGGTAAGTGTGGACAAATTCTGCTGTGTGTCTCAGCTCCTGTGCTGGGGATGAACAGAGGCGGGGTGACAATTGGATGTTGTCCACCAGAGCCGCGCTCGGTGCTGACAGGGACACACTGGTGACAAGAAGTACCCGACGCGGCCAGCGCCTCCGGCAGCTGCGCTGTCACCACGGGGCCCCACCAGTGAGTGCTCCACAGTACAGGACGTGGGGCCAGCACTGGCTCACACCAACCCACGGACACAGCTGCGAAGACAGAGATAATTTTAGGTTTCAAACAGTTGTATTTTCTGTAGTGCAAGTCTTGTGTTTGAAAAGGCTTGGAGTTGTTGATAGATGTGCTGGTGTGAGTAAAGGCACAGCTGGCAGCTGCTTCAGATAAAAACACTGCATGAAATTGTGCCATTTATATAAATCTTGTTTACAGATTGGGAGCACAGGGATAATCGTGGGTTTATATGAAATCACGCAGTCAATATATTGGGCATGCCAGTGTTTATGAGAATTCTGCTGACATGGGGGAGCTGAACGGTTTTAAATCACCATACCTGGCATTGAGCTCCTTGGAATTAGGTATCAGGGATGTTTATGCAATATGCGTTTCATATGCCCTTCAAAAAACTTGGTATTCCCAGGAAAACTGATTTAGATTTGTCACTGTTTTCAACCCTGCCTAGGGAATACACCACAATTTAGCTCCTCACAGTACTTGAAGATGATCTCATTCTGTTTATCTTTCTCTTGTTTGTTAATTTTTGAGCATTAATTAGCTCCAGACATCATATTTATGTTCCTTCCATGTGTTCTATCATGGATCTATAATTAAAGTTATCAGTATTTATTTATTGCCTAGATCCAGATAATTGCTAGTTGAGTCTAACACCTATTGTAATGAGTTTTAAACATGTGGCTTTGGCTAGAATAGTTTGGGAGGCCTTTCTTTTCTGTGTTTATAGTTGTGTTAGCTCTGCTTTTTGCAGAAATAAGGCTGTCAAACTTTTAAAAGAACCAACCATATTCTGATGAGTGGTACATCTACTCTTTATTCCTTCCATTTACAGCTGCAGGAAACCTTACACCTCATAACATAGTTGAGTTTGGAGACCCTTCCGTGGTTCAAACAACTTGAGATTACCTTTGATACTTCCACCTTATAAGACTTTTGCCACAATTTCGCTGGGGCTAGGATTCCATCAGGATCCTGCTCCTTGGCCCGATTCCTGGATCAGGTAGTGAGGGAACACAGAAAATTACCAGCCCACCAGGCAAACTGACCACTCATCTTCTTAGATTCTGTTTAGACTTCAGCAAAGACAGTTGAGCTGCCCTTTCCTTCCAGGTGGAGGAAAATAGACAATTTCCTACTCAGTCACAGAGGAGAGAGTGGCATGAGCTGAAAGTGTTACTTTTAGTCCCTGCTGGCTCTCTATTCCTGTACTGTATTTTCCCAGTCTCAACTACCTAGGTATGATACTTAACAGAAACATTGAGCTTGTGCCTAGCCATCCTCCCCCTTCCAGAAGAGGAGTGCAACTCAGCTGATTCTGCTGCCATACTGAAATATATGTAATGTATATATAAAAATATATCAAATTATATCTATGGTTATATATATGTGTTACTAGCACTTTCCAGAACAAACAATTAGCTCCAACTTCAACATTAAGTCTTTTTCAAACACCTAGCTCTTGATATTACACATTCTAAACAAACTTTCATGTTTTAAAAAATCCAGATCTTGGAAAATGAACAGTTAAGAGGTCCTGTGAGTTTCTCTCTTGCCAGGCAAACCTCCTTGACTTGCCATCATTTTTATTCAAGCTGCTGCTGCTGTGCAGTGCCCTAATGTTGTTTATAAATGTACAGGCACACAAGTGCCTACAACAATGAAATTAAGAGCCATAATATTTTTCATTCTGTTATTAAAAAAAAATAGATGTGGTATTTGGTTACCATGGAAACAACAGCTTGTAGTGCCATTTAAGATGCCCCAGGACACCTTAGGCTGTTTTCCAGAAGAGCACAGGCCTTCAATACAGCCTAGGTCATGCCTACAAAGGTAAGGGATCTCAGACACCAAAGGAGTCCAGAGTGTCTCTAGGCAGAGATTTTCAAACATCTTCATCATTGTATTTGTCTAGGCAGCGAAAAGTCATTTTGCGTCTAGCAGGTGAAAATTTTATGAGTATTTTGATGGAACTTAGTAATTACCACGCACAAAGGAACCTTGCAAAATAGACTGCTGGAGTGTAACAGATCTGTGAAATCAAGCTTTCATCATCCTATTAGCAGTTTTCTAAGAGCTCTGGAATCAAAATGTTCCCAGTGTGTATCTATTCCTACTCCACCCCACTCAGCACATGCATAAATATTTTTTTGAAAATCCCAGGCTTCCCAACTTTCCCCTGCAGAAACAGAGGTGATGATTGTAAACAGATAAACTTCCCAAACTCAAGGGAGACAACAGTGGAAGAATCTGTTAATTTTTAATAGGCTTATTCTTACATGCAAAGGTATTTGTATAAGATTGATTCCCTCACTAGAAAATTACACGGAAAATTACACAGAAAATCACAAGTTTTCATTTTTTAAAATGTTTTCAAGTAAATGAGGGGGGGAAAAAAGTAAGTAGGAAAGTATATAGAATGCAGATGTGAAGAAAATACTGCAAGCAGAAATCTATCAACCATTAAATTGCATAGCCAGTTTATCCGAGGATAGCTGAGGCAATGATGTGAAAGCAATAAATGATCTTTTCCCAGCTAACAAATCAGTCTGTAACGGGTGAGGCCAAGTTCTTATCTACACAAGAAAGCAGGATTGTGCCAGCAGCTGGGTTAATGAACCAGTGCCAGGTATCAGCTAACTGGAAGTATCTTGACTTGTAAAATGTCATCAGTGCAGATTCCTGGTACTGGTTGTCCCTGCTCCCGGAGGTGTGGCCGTGGTGAGCTGATCCCCTGTGGGTCAGTCGGGCTGCCACAGCAGTTCGCTGAATTTCTGCAAAGCTGTGGAAGAGGGTTTGTCTTCTCATGGACAAGGCCCACGCTGCACGTCCTGCTCTGGGTTGTGCACACAAGGAAGGCAGGGCTGGAGCTGCTCGTGAGCCCCGCTTGGCTTCACGGCTGTGAGACTGTCCCACACCATGGCAGTTCCCACATTTCAGCCTCTTCCAGGTTGTCAAAAGCTCCAGTAACCAGCCAAGGGGCTGCAGGGTGGCCCACGCAGGGAAGACCTTCAGCAACTTCTCTGCTGTGATGATTTTGTTTGTTTGATTCCCATCCTGCTGCTGAAGGACAAAAGCAGCCACCAAACTCGATCTTCATAATCAAGCGTAGGCAAGATTTTGCAAGTATTCCCCTTAGGGATGAAATCCCTATTGGCAAATATTGGCAAATCACTGTCTATGACTCTGTCTGTGTTATTTGTGTAAGATCAAAAAAATCCAGTCATTGGATTAATCGCTCTCACACCTTTCATGACCCTGAGGTCTGTTGCAATGCTCCTGTGATTGCACAAGTTCTAATTACATAGGTGCTGGTGATATCCATTTGATTGAAAATACATTTTGGGGTCGGATATGAGCCCAGAGTAGTGCTGTGACAAGGGCATTAACTTAATTAAGAATTCAGTTTTGGACTCAGCTTTTAACTCTGCCACAGAACTTCTGCACGACATTGAGCAAGTCACCTAGCCGGGTTCTCCTCTGTAAAATGTGGATAATGAAAACCTCCTTTTACTCCACGGGAAGTATAAATGGTTTCACCGTTGAGAACCCTTTCAAATTCTTCTGATGAAAGCCAGGTACTATTAAAAGGATGCTCATGCTGATGTCTCTTGTATTTGTTTGCTAGTCTGTCTTCTAAGGTTACTGAAACCTTTCCAGACTTCTGGCTAGTTTCAAACTAATACATTAAAAAAAAAAAAAAATGGGTGCACAGACAAAGTACATGAGCTACAGAACCACTTTCTTTCTCTCCAGTGTGGAATTCTCAATATTTCAAGTCAGGATTTCTGAAGCAATCAGCCTCCTTGGATCATCTGTTTGTGTGCAGCTCCACTCCTTCCCTTCCCCCCACCGAGAAAAACTCCTGAATACAAATCCTTAAGCTTAAATATTTCTTTAGCTTTCTCCAGCTCTTTGTGACCCTGTGTGAACCCTGTGTTGACCCTGGCCTATGTGGGGTCGTGACCCACAGCTGGGAAACACTGGCCTAAATCTGAGATGTTGGTGGGGCTGCCTCTCAGGGGTGACTTGACAGCTTTCTGTGGGTGTGGAGCAGCCTTGGAGAGGATGCTCTGAGCTGCCAATCATGAGACGCTCTGTTTCATCCACATCAGGGAGTTTGTCCTGTGGAGTTTAAGGAACAAAGCCCACACAGCACAAAAATGAGGTTTCTGTATAAGCTCTTGGTCTGCTCTGACTCTTGGGGACCTCAAGATGTTTTCTTCCTTATTTTGTTTTTGTCTTGAAATGGCTCAGATTCTAAGACAAGATAATTTTTTTTAACATGGCAGTCACTTGGCATTGATTTGACATAGCACCCCAGAAAAAAAAAAGAGGGATGTCAGAAAAAGACACAAATGAAAAGAGAGAATAACTTTTTCAGAAGGGCTCTGTGTGTTTTGAATGTCTTCTGAGAAAAATATCTTCAGAACTGGCAGTAGCAGGGATAGGTTGAGTCTGGAAGAGCAGAATGGCAACTGGGAAAATGAGGGGTGGATGGTGGTAGAGAAGGAAAGTGTTGGAGAGTACATAAAAGAAGCACCAAATGGAGCAGAAGCATTGAAAAACGTGCTAACATTGCCGTGGAAGAGAGAAGGGACATAGGAAAGAGATCTTTGGGAATATGTGGCTCAAGGCAGAGGGAGGCACTGACAGCTGGTTTATTTGTGCTGAAGAGCAGGTGAGTCACTGTGGGTGCAGAGCTGGCACAGCTCCCTTTCCTGGCCACTGCTGCTGCGTCCCAGGGCTCCATATAAACCGGGAGTGATGGATCTGCTGAGCACACATGTGCTACGTTATGTTTTCCATTCTCAAATTAGCATTTATTGGTGCAGGTAGGGACTCAGAACCTGGCAGGAGTTGGTGTCTCTCAAACAGACAATCTGCTACCTGCGAAGCCGTTTCTTCTCCCTGAGACAGGCAAGAAATTCTGAGGTCTGTTGGCATCAAAATCGAAGAAATGAGCTCCTCCCAAATCTCCCTTGGTGTATTACTTCTCGTGGCTCCTCGGCTGCCTTGTCCTCACAGCTTGCAGTGCAAAATCCACACTCTTTGGCCCAAGTGGTACCAAGGCCTGTGCCAACAGTTCCCTGAAGCACATTAGGTTGTTAGCACTGGTTCTTCACTCGGCTTTGCAGGAGTTCCTTGGCAAAACATCCTCTGTGCTTCCTGGAAATAGGTATTTGCAGCTAAGGATGATTTGTCTGAGGTGCCTTGGCTGATCTGGAATCTCTGCCCTCCTACAGGAAACTCCCGTGCTTCTCACCCCCTTTCTTCCCTGGCCCATAATTTCCTCCATGGTTATTTCATGCCAGGCACTTTTTCATTCATTAAACTTCTGCCTATTGAAGAGACTTTTGGAGGAGTTGTCGTAAGCTTTAGTCAACTTCCTTGACAAACCTGTTGGTTAGTCACAGTTGGATTGTTAACACTTAATCCTTTCCAGTGTCTTTGGGCCCCATCAGAAAGATGCAAACACCCATTTTCGTTGCTTTCTTTCTTATATTAGCCCAAGTGCATGAGTGCCATGAGTTTTCTCCAAATAACCACTTCAGATCCTGTGATTTTATCCCTTTTGTACAAAAGAATGTGTTTTCAGGAATATAGTTGGTCACATAGGGTGTCCTGAGAGAAAAAAACCCTGTTTTCAGGCATGCTTAATCTTGAAAAATAGTGATGTGTGCTTGCTATTTTTTCTTTTGAAAATTGGTAGCACTAAAAAAGACCCAAATTTCTGAGTAAAAGAGACACTTTTTGCTTGTCACACATTCTTGGTTCTGACATCACCTGACAGGGAAACTAATATGTATCTAGTTTATTATAATACCTAGAGAGAGAAACAAGATGCCTTTGGTTAGCAAACTTTATTGTGAGAAGATAAAGGTCAGGACCTTAGCAAGGGCCGTGAAGGTTGAAGAGAGTGTTCAAATGATCTCTGCCTGTTCCGTGGGATTAGGCATCACCATTTGATCCCATTAATGTCACAGATTGAATTTCACATCTCCATTGTACAGAGGACAGAAATCTGAAAGTGGCCCTAAAGAGATGCAAAGGCACTTGTGCTTCCACGGGGTGACAATTGCAGGATTCATACACTCCTTGCCTGGTTGAAACACCAGGGAAGAAAAGTTTCTGGAGTGCCCTCTCTGCAGTTGTCCCCAGCCATTGCCAACTTAACCCTTACTGACATGGTGAGGAGTCTATATTAGCCATTTCTCCAGAGAATTTTAAGACCTGCTAGGTAATTAATGACTTTGATTAAAATATATCTTTTTACAATCTTGGGTTTCTGCCTATTTCCACTATTTTCTTTGAAAAAGTCATTTTCATCATTTGCCTGCTGTTGTAAATCCGTGCACAAGGATGGATGTAACAGAAAGAAAACAGAAGAAAATATAATTTGAAAGAAAAATACAGCCTAAACAGTTTTCAAGATTACCAGGATTTGTGTATATATTAACAGGTTGAAATATTCCATCCAGAAGGAAATGAAAAAATTAAATCCATATATGTTTGCATATTATGAGAGTGTCAAATAGAGGGAATTCAGTAAGAAACCCAATACCCTTTGTTAGGTGAGGTTATTTGGTAAATCATGTTTTATAGCTGAATGTGGATTAGACAAGCCATAACTAATTTGTCAGGTTTTGACTGAATGCCAGTATTTTTTATTACATATATGACATTTTAATCAACTTCTTCTTTGACTGAGGGCCTACTGGAGAAGGAATTTCCATCTGACCTGTCACTGTTTTTTAACAGTGAGCAAAAATGGAAGAATGAAATTATCTAGAAGCAAATTGCTAGGTTAGACAAAGTGGGGTGAAACATAACGAGATAATCAAATTGGATGTTGGAGGAAATCAAACCATTTCTCATGTAACTGATTGGGTTCCTTCTGATGCACTGTGACTTTCATACACTGTGGGGTGAGTAAAGGGCTTCATCAACATCCCCTCAGTGCTGCAAAACACATGATAGAACCGTCTGCTCATGATTCATTAAGTCCTCTGAAAAAGTGAGGGTTTATTCAGATGCTTCAGCTCTGCCTTGTTCCCCTCGTTAGCACTCAGAGAATGGCGATGAGCTGAGAAAGAGCAGAGCTCATTTTGCAAGCACCCTGATTTACAGATCCCCGGTGCACGGACACTATCTTTGGAACATTCATTACAGATGTCGGGATCCCAAGTCTTTAATCACTGGGGTGTTAATTAATACCCTATTTGTTACTGTCACTGCCTGAACAGCACTGGATGTGCAAAATTTCACATGTGAAAGTGCTCAGTGTAATCAGGTAATACCTTAGTGAGGTGCTGCTCAGCTGGAATGTCAGGGGGTGCCAAGAAAAGCATTGCAAGTACAAAAAAAAAAAAAAAGGAAAGAAAGAAAGAAAGAAAGAAAGAAAGAAAGAAAGAAAGAAAGAAAGAAAGAAAGAAAGAAAGAAAGAAAGAAAGAAAGAAAGAAAGAAAGAAAGAAAGAAAGAAAGAAAGAAAGAAAGAAAGAAAGAAAGAAAGAAAGAAAGAAAGAAAGAAAGAAAGAAAGAAAGAAAGAAAGAAAGAAAGAAAGAAAGAAAGAAAGAAAGAAAGAAAGAAAGAAAGAAAGAAAGAAAGAAAGAAAGAAAGAAAGAAAGAAAGAAAGAAAGAAAGAAAGAAAGAAAGAAAGAAAGAAAGAAAGAAAGAAAGAAAGAAAGAAAGAAAGAAAGAAAGAAAGAAAGAAAGAAAGAAAGAAAGAAAGAAAGAAAGAAAGAAAGAAAGAAAGAAAGAAAGAAAGAAAGAAAGAAAGAAAGAAAGAAAGAAAGAAAGAAAGAAAGAAAGAAAGAGGAAGGTGGGAGGGAGAAGCGTGAGATTGCGAGTAAGGTTTCCTTTAGACCTGGCCAATAAAGGGCTACTTCTGCAGCCAAAAATGCTCAGGCTCTCTCCTTGGAACTGCACTGGTTGTGTCTGTCCTGGGCTGTGCTTTCCCTCCGAAGGACCAGCCGCTGCACAAGTGTTCTGTGCGCTGCTGGCTGCACAAAGACCTGCTGTGGAATCAATAAGAGACATCCCAAAAGCATACAGGGAGGAGAAATGTCTTCCAAGCAGATGACAGGCTGCTTCCAGGCTGAAGAACGGTTGCTGGTTTCTGCCGCTGTTGCTCCAAAGAGAAGGGTGCGCTGGAATAATAAATGTTCTGGCATTTCCTTCTCTTCTAGCAGCCTTCAGTATCCAAAGGGGACAAGGTGAAATGGCCCAAACTGAAGCTGAGTAGGTCAGCATGAGATGTTGGGAAGAAGTTCTTCACCGTGAGGGTGGCGAGGCCGTGGCACAGAGGGTGTGTGGAGTGAGGAACTGGGGGCCCTGCCAGAGCCCAAGGAGGGAGGTGGGTGCCGCTTCCCAGAGCCACAGGGAGCAGGAACCTAAGATGAGTGCTCAAATTCATCCCTCAAAGCAGCCATTTCCTGCTGTCGAGAGTGCAGAGGGAGAAGCCAGGCATTCGGGGAACTGCCAGAATTGGTGCAGGCGAGAGGAAGAATTAATTCCATTTCATCCTAACAATAGTCTTCTGTTTTGGTGGTTCTGATTTCTGGGTGGATTAGTGTAAAAAGCAAGATTATTTCCAACGGAAAGCTAAGGTTATACTGCAATATCCTTAACAGGACTACGGCTTCATATCTCTGGTAATGATGGTCACCAGTTCACCACACTACTTATCCTCGAGAGGGATGCAATTTTTTTACATGACTTCTATCATATATTAATGGTAAGCCAGTGAATCTTTCAGAAGCATCCAGGGACCTGGTCTGTGCTATGGAAAGTCTTTTACTGCACTTTTAGAATCAAACAGTCTTGTTACTGGAGTAACATATTTAGCCAAGACTTGACCCATTTCTACTGACAAGTTCTTAAGAGAAAAAAAAAAAAAAAAAGAGTGAAAAGGAATTTTTCTCTCTGTATATGTTTGAATGTCCACATGTAGCTCCGTGGTACCGAGGCATGGTATCAAGGTGTTGACTCTCTCTTCTATGCTTTATTCTTGATGACTGGTTGAGAAAAGGAACGAGACAATCTACACTGGCTTGATAGAGGAATTAAATTTTGTTGAAAATATTTAACTAGATTTTCCAAATCCTTTACTGTGACCTCCAGATGGAGAGTAGAAACTGCATAAATTAAATTAATCTGGGATGTAAACAAGTTCTGTGGTGGTCAGTCTAGCAATAGCAACCCTGGCTTTGGCACTCTGGTTTTGTGAGACTTGGGCAGTTAAATTTGGCTTCTGATGGCTTTCAAAGCTGAAAAGGGGTCAAAAAAATTAAACTTGCTATGGTCATGATATGGTTGGGAATTTTCAGAGAATAAGAAGTATATTTTGTCACTGTGCACAAAATATACCTGAATAATGTAACTTTTTTGGAATTATATTAATTAGATATAGTCAAACTGCATCTAAAAACTTACATTGCTTATGGCTACTTCAGCCTCATCTTATGTTTTACCCATGCAGCATTTATTTCTTTAATTTTGTTGCCTTTTCATTTTTTAAAATCTGATTTTAAAAAGAAGAAAAGTGACAAGTTGTGGTCTAGACATTGATGGGCAGAATCCTACGCATTTTTATGAAAAGAAGTTAAAGACAAGATGACAAAGAAAGTGAGAATGGGGTCAGGTGAAGGGGCCCCAGAAAAAGAAAATTAGAATAGGGACCCCGGTCTGAAGGAAAAGAAGAAAGAATGGGCAAAGGTCTGGAGACAAGAGGAGCAAGAAATAAACCAGGGGGAGAAAATGGAAGCTTCTGGTAGAGGCAGAGAGGAGAAATAATGAGTGGATGTCTTTCTTTTTCTCCTCAGTTACCATCAGCATCTGTTACTGATAATTTCTGTGTTTTTGAAGAAGAGCTGGTATAGTGAATGAGCCAGCCCACCAACATAGCCAGCAAAGGAAAAAGAAGGGAACAGGTTCGAAGAAAGGGAAATGCAGGGGGTTTATATCTGATGGTAAACACTTTCATCCTTCCCTGCTGCTTGAATAATGCATCCTAATTTGACATGACTATACTGGTCACCAAGTTCATGCTAGGGTTATATAATCACAATCTGATCATTTTTCTTAAGTGCTGCTCAGCACAGAATCCTTTTATGTGGATAAAGGAAAGCAGCTATTCTTTTTCTTGTGATTTTTGGCTTGGGTTGATAGAAGTGTCAGCCAAGAATAAAAATACCTTTATAATCTTTAGCCTTTTTCCCTCCAACACTTGTGAGTTGTACTATTATTCCTCCATTGTCCTTCTGTCAGCTGACAGAGAACCTGGTGTTTATGCCGCTGTTGGTTTAATAGTACATGGCTTTTGTTCAAGTTTATTGAAGAATGCTCCAGAAGATGAGTGTGGTCTTCAAAATGTGCCTGGCCATATGTGAATGACTTTGGCTTTTTTATTTCTTCCCTCTCTACTCAGAGGCACGAAGCTGGAACTCAGCCCCATTTCATTGCTCCACCTCTGTGTCACGTGAATTCCATGACTGACAAGATCTGGATTTTCTGGGGCTCTGCAAAATGCCTCAACTTCAGTGACTGCTTTTGTGACAAAGTTAGGAGCAGCACCTGCCACTTACCCACCTACCCTTCCTTTTCCAGCTCTGAAGTTGTCTCTGTGGGGAAAGGGATTTTATTTCTGTGTAGAGTAACCCTTTCTCAATATTGTATTACTTTTTTCTATTTTTTTTAATGGAATGTGGCCACTGCTGTTTCAAGGAAAAACTCACTTCCTCAGAAAGTCCTTACCAATCCTTTTTTCCTATAAAAGAAGTAAGGTGCAGCCACTGTGGTTCAAATTGTACTTGCAACCTCATCTCAGGGTTTAAGTGTGCCTGGCTCTGCATTTGTTGTGAGGCTTGAAAGTTGAGTGATGCTGCAGCAAAGAACCTTGTCGGTGCCACCCTCTTTAGGAATGGAATTGCACTGGCAGGAGAGCTGGGTTCTTCTGGGCTATGAATAATTTAGGCACTCACTACTCTGTAGTTTTAAAAAAGCCAACACTTTTCAGCTCCTACAGGAGATGTGTTTCATGCACAGTGTTTTGTGGTGATATACTGGCTGTGATTTGGGTGCTACTCAAAGGAATGATTAGATACAGAAATCTTGTCTCTATTCCCTGCAAATGTACCACCTGTCTGGGTAAGTCCATCCAAAGAGCAAAACAAGACTTAAGTGAATTTTACGCAGGGGATTAGTAGCTTTCAGAAGAATTTACTGTTACCTGACTGTTGTTTTGCAAAAGAAATAGGTGTATTTTAAGTACTCATACAGCTGTAGAGCTGTTGATATAAAAATACAGCATTGTGCCGGTTTGAACACAAATCCAGGAGGAAACACTAGAGATCAGCTTTGTTTTGCTGGGTTTTACACATACATTGTATTTAAATGCTTGCTGCAGAGACAACCATTGATTTTCACTGCGTCCGTGCTTGGTGGGGAGATTTTGGATTTCTAATTTTGCAGCCAGCAGCAACGCACGGAATGGATTCTCCTTTCCTGACAGTGGTGTTAATCTCTGTACTCATTTCCTTTCCTGTAAAACAGGGAAGATGGGTGCCCTGCATGGAGGGTCCCTGTGCTTCTGCCTGGGGTGGGAATGGCCAAGAAGGGCAGGCTTGCACCTCTGCCGAGGAGGGGCTTTGTCACACGCTGCAAAGCGTGTGTGATTGCACAGCCCCGTGCAGCACACACACACACTCTGAACCCGTCGTGTCCACAAAAGTGGCTCTGCTTCATGGACGGAGAGGGAAGAGGGTGATTCCTGGAAAACTGGGGTAACAACACTCACAGCATGTTTAGAGGGTGTCTTTTGCAGATAAACTCAAGAATGTTTGTGGAGCATTCCGACTCTAGGTCAATACATTATTAAAACAAAACAAAACACTCATCAGGAAATGAACAATTTTATATTTAATGCTGGCTTTGGATGCTATGCAGCAAATAAAGGCACTGAGCAATTTGTATAATAGGAATTGTAAATAGATTTCCCTGTGCTGAGCCCCACAGAACTTTTGCACTAAATCTGGCACTTCCAATCTTTTGAATGTCTGACTTTGTGTCCGTAAGCTTTTCAGGATTTGTTTACAGTGTAATGGATGTTTAAAACTAATGATCTAGTGAAATTAGCCTGGTAGAGTAGGGGGAAAAAAAGGTGGTTGGGATTAATGTGCTGAGTTGTTTTTGAAAGATTTGGGATATATGGTAATTTATTTATAAATGCATATATTATAAATGACCAAAATTCTTCAGCCTTCAATAAGAGTTAAAACAAGAGAGTAGCCTAAAGCCTTAAGTAAAAGTCTGGCTAAGTCTTTTACAATATTTTAGTTTCTAGCATCTAAAACGCCTGAGCCTTTATGATGCCTGTTTTCTTTTTAATGTGTGGTCTGGGACAAGACTGGAAGGGAAAGTCATGCTGTCTGTGAAGCTGAGAATGGCTACTTAGCATCCAAATATGTAATTAGGGAGCTTTTCATGCCTTTTTAATAAGTTGTAGTCATTAGTAAATTGCTGGTCTCATACCCCTCAAATGATTCAGAGTCTTTAAACTTGACTGGACTGGCCCAATTCCATTTAGAGCAGATGCTTTTTTGTCTCATTTTATTCTTTGCCTTTTGTTAGGGGCTTCAGCTGCAAGGAGAAAAAAATCCTAGTTGCAAATAAAAGGCAGGACAGTGAAAACACAGCTCCTCTTCTCTGCCAAAACCAGAGACAGAGATCTCCCTCCTCTGCCTTTCTCCCGACTGGAGAGTGAGGGCTCTGATCCTGTGTCACCCCACACACTCCTGCCAGGAAAACTGGGATAAATCCGGGATCCTGCCTAAATACTTCTCAAATTATATTTGGTGTTTACCTACACGGACTCTGAGGAAAATTAATGCAAATTAACTAGAGGTATGAAAGTGGATTAAAATGCGTTAAAGCTAAACTGCATGATCTCATTGAGATGCTGTTTCTCAAAATTACCAAGACTTTAATCTCATCAGGATTAATTGACCTCTAGTGTAAATCCAGGCAAACAAAATGAAAATGTGTTGGCTGCGAGTTAGAGTGCTTATAAATCAGTAATCACTTTTTAAGTTCATTTCTTAATTAAAAAACTAGTTGATTAATTGCAGGGTTATTACAAATGGACTTTAAAAATAGGCAGGTCACATCGCATTTGGCTGGTATTTTAAGTTTTAAACTGGGCTATTTATATGGAATAATTCATTTAACCAGAAAGTCACCAGCTAGGTGCCCACAACCTCTACAAACATGAAAATATTCCCAGTGTTTTAAAAACCCTGGGTAGAACCTTTTGAGTCCTTTAAGTTAATTTTGCTTTGGCTTGTGGTCTGCAGTAAGGCTGGGGAGTCAGACTTTTTCCTTTACTGATTTCTGAACCATATATGCTGAAAATCCAACAAGCTGTGCAGCTGTGTCCGAGTTCACCCTTCAGGTACATTTTTTGTTTCTCTTGGGACCCTCACAAGCAGATGAAATACTGCCCCAGCACAAAATCTCACCCTTACCTTAAGGTATCTGCAAGAAGTGATTCCCTCATCTTTCTGTCTTCTTTTTTCTTTTTCTCTGTATTCATATTTATGTTTGCACTGAGAAAGTTGGCAGTACTTTAAATTAATGGGCTACCAAGACCTTTAGTCATCCTCTCAGGATGTTCTGGATGGATGAACGGAAGTAATAATCTCACTGTACCATGTTTTAATTTATTCCAGCAAATTTTTTTTCCCTGGCTCATCCTAAAAGTGTAGATAAATCACGGACTATTTTATCTCAGAGATGAGAGAAGTAATTAGCTATCATTCTGAAGACAATTGTAAGAGCCATCTTTAAAAAAAAAAAAAAAAGCTCTGAACCCACAAAAGCCTAAGAATTTACATGTACATTGATATAATAAACATAGGCCAAAGAAATGCCATGAAGAAAAAGTTCCATGGGACACTAATTCAGCTAATAATGCACATACACATTTTTTGGTGTCAAAGACATGAATTATCACTGTATTCCTGTCCAGAGAGCCCAGCTGTGCTATCCAAGGGGTGAGTATGATCTCATAAGTTATCTAGGGCTGCCAGAGGTGTGATTAAACTGGAGGCTGCCACACAGGCAGAATTGAGAAAATAAACTTTTCTGATGCTTGGAACTTCTGCCCAAAACACAGCTATCCTCTTAGGACCTGCAAGATCTTCTCCTTTTCCTTTAACAAAAGCTGTTTTTAAGGGACTTAACCTGATAACCCTGGCTTTATCCAGAGAAGCTCTAGAGAGTCTGGCTGTCAGAGGCAGATGGGCAGGTCCAAGTGATATGGATTAGCATGGTCCTTTATTTTGGGGAGAATTTTACCCAAAACCTGAGATGGGCATCCCAGCGCTGGATGTTACAAGTCACAAAATACTCGTTCAGCCGTTGCAATAATCCAGAAATCATTTAAACACTTGGGATCCCTGGAGCTGTGTTACTTTCTGCAATAGCCCCCATGGTTTTTCACTTGCTGTCTCTCTCTTCTGGGTCTGCCTGGAACCACTCTCCACAGCCCTGCAGCCCCATCTGCGTTGCTGTGGTGAGCCTTCAGTCCACACAACTTCCAGTCAGGCAACCTTTTGTGGTCCTGCTGCAACCCTAAACCAGACAGCTGACATGAATCCCAACTGTCCAGCACAGCCTCAGGCCCTCCCAGTCGGGCAGATTAACTGCTATAGATTGCTCATTGTTTTCAGTCTTCCACCCCATGTACACCATCCAGGCATGCAGCTTTCCAGAAGGGGGAAAGGAAAAATAGAAGACTTAAAAATTTCCTTTCACATTACTGGAGCCTAAAAATTGCACAGTACCACTATTTCTGCCCTTTCTGATTATCAGCAGTCACTTTTTTATCTTGCAAGGTATATGACCCATGGTAATTTCAGGAATAACCTACAGTAAGGCCAGAGCATTTTCTTTGTTCTGCATCCAGAGCAGTTTCTGTCATGTTAAATAAGAAGACAAATTCAGGTGTCTATGGTGGTTTGACCCCCATGGAATATATCTGAGAAGTTTTCTGAAGATACTGCCCCCGGTGTGCTGCCACTTGAGTAACTGGATCATGCCTTTTTTCTTTTTTTTCTGTCTTTTTTTTCTCAAACTCTCATACCATTAACATTATTTTGCATTTAAGTCACCTTTGAAAACAATATTGTGGTCGCTGTCACTGATTTCTCTGTGCAGACCTCACTAGAGAGGTGTACAGGCTCCTCCAACGAAGATGACGCTTCCATGAAAGGAAATAGATATAAATAGAAATAAAACTGCAATGGCTTTCTTAGCTTATTGCTTGTCCTCTCTTGAAAGGGAGAAAGATCAATGAAGTGCCTCAATCCTAAAACTTCATAATAAAGAGATATGAACTTTTTTGTCTATCTATCAAAGGATGATAAGGGACAGCTCAGAAAGCCTCATAAAAAAAACAGTCTTCACAAATGGTATCAAACCTCCTTGAACCGGAGCAGGTAAATTGTGTGCTTATACAAAGATGACTTTGTATTTTCAGATCCCAGGAAAATGTGGACGCCATATGACAGAACAGGCAGTACAAACATGAGATTGTTGGAGAGCCAGCCTAGAAAGCAGAGTTAAGGATGGCGCATAGAGCAGTAGTCTATAAATCCTGTATCCCTGACTGCTGTAACTGTCTCATTTTGCTGGCACTGTGCTATTATTACACACTTAATGATAGCTGCTTGTAAGCTGCTTACCAATCATATCCACACACACCTGCTCAGACATTCCTGACAGCTCCCAATGTATTATTGACAGAAGCAAAATGGATCTTTTCCTGTGGATACATGTTTTCTTCTTGGCTCTGATGTTCTGCAATAAGGGAAAGGGGCAGAAATGATGTTTCAGCTAAAGCCAAGCCAAATTAATTGAAGCTGGGGACACAAACTGCCGTTTCCTAAAATCTGGAAGCTTCCAATCAGCACAAAAATTTTGTCTTCCAGTTGCTCTTAATGGCTCTTGCTTTGTCTTTGAAAGGCACAGTTTGGGGAAACCTGGCGTTTTCAAAGAAAGGTTTTGATAGGCTCAGCAGTATGAGTTGGGATCAGACCACAGACCACTTTTCAGTCTGCCTTGACTCACCGCTGTCTTTCTCTGTGTTCCAGCAGTTGCAAATGGGTTTAGTTCTTGTGACCCAGTGACATGCACTGGTCACAAAGAGAGTGCAATCGTGACTCTTAGCTACTGAAAACCCAAGATAAATTTTAGACACTGTTTTTCTGTGTCCTGAGCAGAAGGACTCTGCTTCCTCCCATAAAGAAGTTAAGGAGGAGAGGTTAACAACTTCAGACTTTCAAGAATCAGACTTTTCCTTCCACTTCTTAGAAGCTGCAGGGCTGACTTTGGGCTCCTCATTCTGATCTTTAGGGTTTTTTTCCCCTAACGTTGCTGATCAGTGAAATCTTTCAGTGAATCTTGACCAGGTGCCTTGTACTTCCTTTGAAATACAAAAAGTGATTAATATATACAGTTCATCCCTAACTTGCAGAATATAATATCCTGGCCTCTCACACCTCTCCTCAGTGAGAGTTCTCTCCTTCAGAAGAGGGAATTGCAACCCATCCATGCCAGTCTCAGTGCTTTTCCTTCAGCCTCTTTTGGAAGTCATCTTGGCAACTACAAAATGAAGGGAGATGGATGGAGAAGTAGGGGTTTTTGTAACTCAACCTGACAGAAGCTTGAGCAAAGCTATTTTTCTGTCATGTACTTGTCTGGCATGTATTTGCCCACAAAATTCCTATCCAGGTGGACAACAGTAGAACTGTTACTGTGTGTGACAGTTTGGGCAATATTGCTCTCTCAGCTTGTCTCTTAAGATGATTTCATATACAATGGACAACTGAGAGAGGGAAACACAGTGATTGCACCCATGGGCTGGAGAGCAGGGCTCTGCCACTTCGGCAGTTTACAGTAATTCAGTGGTGCTTATGACAATAGGAAAGCAATTTGGTGAAAGTGAGGTAAAGCAGCCAATACAGAGCAAGATAAAACTGCAGTTAATTCAACCATCAGGAAACTGACCACTGAAAAATGTTCCTGATATGTCATTTTGAGTCAGTCCAGGTTGTGATTTTACTCAATCCACTCCTTGTTTAAGTTTCAGTGCTAAAAAGAGCATTTGTCAGAGTGTCACTCAAACAAACTATGCAACAGATACAAAGCAACCACAGTACATTGCTGTGGTGGAGCCCCTTGCCAGTAAAGTTTTTCTTATACTGTTTGTATTTCATCAACCTTTCCAAAAGATAAAGACGTGATGTTGGTGGGAAACAAAATCCAGTAGTCCAATGGTGTTTATCAACTGCTTAGAGCCAGAATTGTATGAGAAGTCAAACTGAAAGTGAGTAAAGACAATAAACAGAATGATAGATGTACTGGCACCTATTTGCATGTTATTTCAAGTCGTTGACAGGCTGGGATATGGCCTGTGCATACACAAATGTGCTTTTGCCCTCATGTTTTTGCCAGGCATTCTCTCTGCAAGCAGCAGTGTAACTCTGGCACCTACATTCAACAGCAAAAAAAGCAGCTCATGAGAATGCTGTACCAGAATCCTGCACACAGGCCTTCCTGCTTTCCCTAATCATCAGCAAATAGGGAATATTGATCTAAAAACTTCCGGTAGATTTAGTCATCAAGCAAATGGTCCCATTTTAGACAAGAATTTGAATAGCGCTGCAACAAACTGTGCTTTAAAAACACATCTTCAAGACCAAATTCTGAGGGGTTTTCCACTTTACAAGTATTCACATTACCACCACTAAAACTACAGCATAAAGATTCACCGTTGTGAAGAAATGTTTCAAAACATGATTCATAACTAACAAAAAAAGTGATGGTTTTGGAAGACAAGGCAGTGTATCAAAAGTGCACTAGTAAGGAGAGAGAATCTCCTCTATTTCTCCACCAGCTAAAGACTGAGCTGACAGAGAAACAACCCTTTGTTACTGGAACTGGATATTTGATGTTCTGAGAAGACAGAAAAACCATGTTATGATGTCAGGTAATTTCTCAGCAGAGAGGAGGAGGACAGCTAAAATCTGGGCTGTAAGTCTGTCAAGTTTCTGGAATTTATATCAAGTAACTCTGGGGCTATTACAGGTAATATGGTTATTAGTAAAAAGGCCCCCTTAAACTGTAGCCCAAGAGTGGAATTTTCCCATTGCTTCATAAGCACACTCAGATCAAGAGGTTCCTGCCAATTTGTATCCTCCTTGCTCAGTAGGAGAAGCTGCTCTCATGACAAATGGAGAAGGTTCCTTTCTCATTTTTTTAAGGACACACACCTTCTTAAGCACACTGCTACAAAGCTGCTCAGCAATGGGCTTTGTATTTAAGCTTCTCCTTTAAATTTCCTGTTCTTCTAGTTTTGCATCTGCTGACTGCATCAAGGAGGGCATCAGGGAAGGGTTGTTTGGGGGATTGTTTTTTTAAAGGCACAGAATGTAACCCAACTGAACCAGCCATCTCAAAGATGGATGCTGCTTGAAACGTGAACTCAGCCCGGTAGATTCCTAAGAAAGAGACCAGTTTAGGATGATCTAAGTGAGAGCTGCTGAAGGTATTGAAAACCACAAGCCAAGCTTCCGTCTAAAATCCCAGCCCTGGCATCAGCTGCACAATAGAAAGCCATCGTGTGTTATGGTGGGATTCATTTTGCTTAATTTTTGGTGTCTAAGTATCCGGGAGAACTCTCTCTGCAGCATCATAACACAAATGGGGGGCTAGACAGAATGAACTGCTCTGTGGGAATTCCGTGGGAGCCATGGAAGTGCCCCAAGCTCACTGCTGACATGAGGCAGGTGTCTTCCATTCTTACTTCGGGTTAGAAACCTCTCTTCACATGACATTTTCAGAGCTGAATCCTCCCCCTTGAGGTGCAATTGAGCTGCTATTGCAGTGAATGACAGCTGGAGATGTCTGTGAAATTTAGGGCAAGTCCACACTGAAATCTTTTAATGGTAGATTAATATTCTTTAGAGACATGACAGCACTTACCCTGGCAAGAGTCCTAATGTAAACAAAAATTGCCTGGCATAAAAAGTGGGGCTTTTTCGTTGCTCTTTTTCTGTCTGACTCAGGAAATGAGTGTAGGTTGTTTGGATTCCCCTTACAAGTAAATGTCTCTTCAGTGTAGGAGAATGGCACCGTCCTTGGTGTGGTGGGAAACCCAAGAGCAAGCTTAGAGCAGGGATTTTGACAAAACTGCAAAAGCAGTCTTCACCTGATATATACGAAATGGCATGAAAACGTCACCACCCTCTCTCACCAACACAAAGAAACACCCAAAATCATTTTAGCCTGCAGCCAGGAGTTTGAAATGTAGATGTGACCAAGCTGCACCAGCCCACTCTTCAGAGGCAAGGTCTTGGTTTTGGTCTCAGTATCTCCTTCTCCCTTCTGTACCATGAAGGTACTTCCCTTCACAGAGGGGCTGCAAAGACTCAGTTGTTGTTGTTTACTGAGTATTTGCAAGATTAAGTGCAATGTGTGAGAAAGACCTGACACAGGCATGGCTTGGGTCTGTGAGCTGGGTTTGTCTGTGTTCTTCTGGGAAGACCAAATACCCTTTGATATCCGGAATCACTCGTTATGAATTACTATTTTATTTTATTTTACTTTATTTTATTTTATTTATTGTATTGTATTGTATTTTATAAAGTGGTTCTAGAGTGATGTGGAAAGCACAACCCCTCCGTGTTCTCTGCTTCTCCTTAGTCCTGACACTTCAAAGCAGCAGCCACGGGGAGACATCTGTCACTAGTTAATGTCATGGTTGTGGAGGTAGAACCTCCTCTTCTGTTTGGGCCAATGTGGGCAGCCCTTTGATGGATGTGTTCAGCCTTCATCCAGTTTGATCACCCCGTGCAGCCCCTTGTTGAGATCTGCGTGTGAACAAGAATGTCCTGACCTGAGATCCTTTCTAATACAGCAGGGATCCGTGATAGAAACCATCAAAGGAAACCTTTGATCTTTTGACTATCTCTTAGTCATCTGCTGCACAATGCAAATAATAATGAAAACAAAGCTAAGGAGCAGAGCAGCTACATTAAAGAATCAGGCTTGTTGCCGGCAACGAAGCTAATCACTGAGGTTTTATCCTAGCCTCAGACTCAAAGAGAAAGAGGGGGCAGGGAAGACAAAAAAGAGGAGGAAAAAAAAAAGCCATGCTCAGCAGTGAAACCTCTTTACTAAACTGAAATATTCCAGGAACACTGGTCATTTTATGTCAGAGGAGTTAATGAGAGACGCAAACATGCAGCCACTCTTTACAGCAGAATTTAATAAATCATCCTTATTCCAGTGTCCTTTTTTTGGTCTGATTTGCACAGAAATATCTATCAATGTACATCATAATTTAAGTATCACTCAGTTAATCAAACTAAATGAGTACTACTAGAGTCTTCACTGCCTTTACTCTTTTTTGCCCTCCCCTTCCTCCCCCCTCCACCCACCCACCCAACAGACCCTGGGGATGGAAAACATCTTGATTCGGAAAGTGAATATATTACCCTAGGAAAACAGTATGTCAAAAATGCGAATCTCTTTGCTGTAATCTCATTTGGTTTTGTAGCATTTTCTGAGACCCCTAAAACCTCAAAGAAATGCATGTGAGAGTTGGGGCCCGAAGAAGGTTGTGTGTGTCCACACACACATGTGCGTGTTTTTCTGTCCGCTTGTGATTTTGGGAACATACTGAGGGATTCTTTCAAGCTCTGATGCCAGGCATGTCTGTTTATATGCTTTCCTTCTCTTATGTCCCTCTTGCACGTAATTATTTAGGTGAAATTTTGATCTGACAGAAAAGCCTTGATGTTTTTAATAATTTATTAAGTTAGACAGAAACACCAGCAGTTTTCCTTCTGTGTGTGTTATCGGTACCTCTGAGCTCTGCTCAAGATGTCAAACTCTCTCAGAGGCTGAAAATGTTGTACGATTTCTGCAGCCCATCTGCAGGGCCAGAATGGGTCACTCTTAGCCAGGACAACTAAACTGGCACAGTGGGCCGAAGCAGTGAGATACAGCTGTCAGGCAAAAGTATCTCCATCACCTCTGTGATGATTAACTCAGATATTTGATCCCTTGTAAGAAGGGAGATTTCATGGGTAAAGAGGCCAAATTAATTCAGAATATCAACTTCAGTGGACAAATATTATGAGTTAAAGTCACAATCTTAATTTCAGTTATCCTTAGCTGGAGAGTTCCAAGGATAAACTGTAATCTGGGGCCACAAACACATTTAAGGTTGACACAAGGAAACTTTTAAAGGAGGCCAAAGGTAGAGTGGAGCAGACAGGTTTACTTCGGGGAAAGAAACCACTTTTGGGGAGGGAAAATTGCTGCAGTCGTAGAAAAAGGTGAAAACTTCTGAAGAGAAATTTAAGAACAAGCTCTAAGAACAGAGACAGCAAATGATGCAGCAGGTTAGGCCGGGAGGAGAGCAGCAGCAAACAGCAGCAAACAAACAGGAAAGCAAGCTGGCCAAAAAGCTTGCCTGGGTTTTTCAAAAGTTTGTCTCTCCATCTTAACAAGCCAAACGTCCTCCATAAAAACCCTGCTCCACAGGAAAACGTGTTATCACCCGTGATCTGAACTGACAGATGTTGCCTGGTGTCTGTAGAGAAACTCTTACGGCAGGGTCTGAGCCCAGGGAGTTGTTTCCTCCCAGGAGTGTCACATCAGGCAGCAGTGCTCCCCCAGACTGACCTCCCAGAAGGACTCCTGGGCTCTGAGCAAATCTGACCATCCTTCAGCCAGAGGGAGGATCCCTGGAGAACGGGAGCTGTGGAGGAGAAGGAAGATGTTGGAGAAAAGAGCTGTTAAAAATATCCAGGGCTCTATCACGCTCAGGAAGTGTCGCATCAGAGAGGAAGGCAGTCAGAGCCGTTAGAAAAAGGAGCTCTAAACACTGGATTTGTAAGACCTTTCCTGGCACTCTGAAGAAGGCAAGTGAGGGACACTACCCAGGATTTTCTGCCAAGATATTCAGCATAGTAAAAATAACAGGGTGTGGGCACTCAGAAGAGGTATTTGGCCACTGTTGCTCCACATTAGCATCAAAACACACCAGCCCTTTTACCTGCTGATTTTTCCCAGGCTAGCCCTGGGGCAGGGTTAGAAACTACCATGAATAAATAGCCCTGGTAGATGCTATTTCTGAAAGGGGTCTCCTTTAGATCATTGTTTCCCTTCTTGGAGGGTAGGAGGGAGACTTTAAGTGACAGAGAAATAACTCTTGGGTTTGCTGGATTTGTCAGTGCAACTGTGTTAGAAGGGACACAGCAAGTTTACTTTAGAGCTGGATGGACCTGGGCAGACACTCAACGTGGAGGTGCTTTGAATTTTTATGGTGGCACATCTACAAAAGCCAGAGCAGTCCAGAGGGTTTGACAACACCATCATTTTTCTTAACTGTAGCTGAATTGAGAGACCTTCAAAAGACTTATTGTTGTACCAGCGCTGAACCCTCGGAGTGTATCCAGTGGGCTTTAGGTTGGTTTTATTTTCATATAGGATCGCCTTCCTGATTTTGTTTTCCTGTCTTTTTTTAGCACTGGAGTTTTTCAGTCATTATTGGCAAGGGAATGGAAATTTTACTTCTATATGTCATTGGTGCTATTTGAAAGGAAAAAATAAAGATATTTTAAAAGTCCTGCTTGAATAACAAAGGATTTTCCTTTTCTTTTTTTTTTTTATTAACATCCATGAGCTTTTTGTTGTCTTTTGTTCCTTTCTTTCTGGACCTAGACTAAGAGATTTTTCTTGTGTTTACTCTTACTAGCTTTTGTGCCACTTTAATTTCTGTGTGTATTTTTAGCAAACCACCATCTGCACAATTAATGGAAAATCCCATTTTACAGGGGTTTTTAAAGTTATTGTTTCAATTGTGTTACAACACAAAGATAGCCCCTGTCCCAGAGAGCTTCCAGTGTGAGACTTAAACAAAATGCAGCTTCTAACTAAACAGACTCTGAATCCTTCACAAAAATAAAACATTGCCTGTCAGAAGTAATATATAGAACTCTTTAATATGAAAAATTGCAAATCTTCAACTGACCACATATCCTGCAGGAGTAATTATGTCATTTCAGAAGAAAATAAAACAGCCATGTTTTGTCAAATATAAGACATTTCACACACTATCAATTTTACAGATATAAATACCTAGGGGCATACACAAACCCTGTGATCACTAATGGCAAATTGCCAAGTGAGGACAGATTCATTAAACATTAGAAGTATCAGGCACCCACCCAAACCCATAAATTAAAATTTTAAGCCTTGAATGTTGTGCCACTGCGTACAAGTTAAATATGTTTGGAGACATTTTTATGCAGCCTAATTAGAACTGGATGGAAATCCCAGTTAAAGTATGATGTAGCTCTTCCTTAGTGTAGTTTTCTTGGCTAAATCCAGCCTTAGAAGAGTCGTATTCCTTTCTGCAACTTGCTGCAAAAAAGAAGCTGGTGGTAAATGGGGTCCAGAGGACATTGGGAAACTGCTGGAGCTGGATGGTTAAACCAGCCTGGTTTGTTTAGGTGGGACCGCCAGTAAACCTTTGTGATCTGCAGGCAGAAAGAGTGAGGCCTTAATTAATATTCTCAATAGCAGTGACTAATCTGCTTTGAAACCAGCTGCTGTCACCAGATGAAACTGTCAGCAGGCTTCTGCAGCTCCTGTTTGAGCAGCCAGTCTCTGTTTCCAGTTTTTAAGAGCAACGTGCTTCTCAGCAACCAGATACAATTATAGCTGGAGTTTAAACAGCACAACAAGCCCGAGCCTCCTTTCCTCATCTCGTCACTGGGCTGCACCCACCCACAGCAGTGGCCAGGGCAGACTTTGTGCACTGGACATGGCAAAGGGAACAGCCTGAGACAGGAGCTGCTGAATTTGCCATGCAGGCAGAGCTGGCGCGGCTTGGTCTGCAGCCATGGGTACCCTGGGGAGCTGCAGATGAAAAGCTGTAATGGGCTCCTGCTCTCTTGCAGAGGGAGAGATTTTCTTTCCCCTCAACTGAGCTCGTACTTGGCATTCCATCCAGCTCCAGATTTCTTACTCATCCTCAGCTGGCACTTTGCTGGGTGCCATTGCACAAGGAGCTTGCAGAGCGTGGCTCTCAGCTGTGGTCCTTTTCACCTCTTAATGGAGAAATTGGTGTAACTGTCAAAGATTCCCTATTGTTGTGTCAAATCACTTCTTAGCTTTAAAATTACAGCAACATACACATTTTTCTTTCTGATTTTAATGAAATTTGATCCAAATATTACCTTCTGGCCAAAGGATCTCAGTACACTAAACTTCAGGCATTAAATAAAGAAAAAGAAAAAAAAAGCTCTCCATAATTTTGAAATGTTAAGATGGAAATATAAGACAAAATGTTCTTCATAATATTTCTTTCCACAAGAAGGCTTCCTCTTGTTTATAGCTAAGAGGTAACTATGCAGTTATGCAAACCAGAGCACAGGCAGTGATGGGGATAAAGGGAGACCAAACAGATGATTCAGTTGTGAAGAGCTGGTCCCCTGCTCCCTAAATTCCAGCTATTCCCAGAGGAAGGCTCCTAGTCCAGACCAGAGCTGATGAAGGAGCTAAATTCAGTGCCAGTACATGCGGGAAGCTGGACAGGAGCATGACCAAGAGTCACCACCTGGCAGCTTTTGCACCAGTGCTGGGACTAAACCCAGGGGCCTCCCTCAGCTTTTTTCCCCTTTCCTGATAAACTTGAACTTAACAGAGCAACTGTTAGGCAGCAATAATTTTTTAGAAGTTACAAATGGTCTGAGCAATCCAGCGATGAGTGAAGTGCTCTTTTGGTCAAGTCACAGAAGGGAATGACAGTTATAAATTAATGAAATTGCAGCAATTATGGTTTTCATCCTGATTCCCTTTTCAGAGATAATGATGAAAGGCTCTGAAGGTAGAGGACATGGGATGAATAATTGATTGTAAAGCATATTCAGAAGTAGGAAACAGCAACAAAAATCTCCACTGACTGTGGCAAAGATCCTGCAGGGAATGCTGATTGTGGATCATTTCTGTGAAGGACTGGATATTAGTGCCTTTCATGGTAAATTAAGGTTGGGTTACTTGGCACTAGCTCTGTTTGAAGTTCAAACAAAAGATAAAGGTCCCTTCAAAAATAACACAAGGAATTTTTTTTTCGTGTTTTGTTTTGGTTTTTTTTATCAAATTAATAATGCTCATGTACTCCCCGTTTGCCCTGCAGCTAAGATTCATGAGTGTGTATATGCATAAATGAGAGATACAGGCTCTCAGAATTTACCACAAAAATTAAAACAGGAAGGCAGATGGCAGTCTGTTATTCCATCTGCATTTCACTTAATCAGCTGCTCTTATCGGAAATGCTGCTTAGGGAGTCAGAGGTTCTTGTTTGTCCTTTGCAAACCAGAGACACACAAGCTGCTTTTTTGTAAATGTCCTGCTGGCTGGCACACAGGCAATACCTGTCTATACGTGAGAAAAGTGAAAGAAAGTAAGGTTACCTAAAAACAGTCAGCATATATTAGCCGAGTTTAACAGAAAAGCTTTGCCTCAAGACAAGACTGGAGCATTAATTTTCCTCATTGTAAAGGAAAAAATATTACTGGAGTTACCTTGATATAGGAAGTGGAAAGAAAGAAAAGAAAGAAAAGAAAGGAAAGAAAGGAAGGAAAAGGAAGGAAGGAAAAGGAAGGAAGGAAGGAAGGAAGGAAGGAAGGAAGGAAGGAAGGAAGGAAGGAAGGAAGGAAGGAAGGAAGGAAGGAAGGAAGGAAGGAAGGAAGG